>CM019745.1:23317574-23576017 GCA_009761775.1 Ficus carica
TATCTTTGATCAATTATGATTGATATCTTAACTTTTTCATTTAATTATTAGAGTTTCACTTATTATTTTTATTCAAATGCCTTGAAAATCAAAAGGTGTGAAAGCCACATTCAATAATAGAACAGATGAATGTTCATTATTATTATTATTATTATTTTGACATTACCCCCCCCCCCCCCCCCCTTTTTTTTTTTTTTTCCTTTCTTTCTTTTAATGAAGAGAAATAGTTCATTTAGTTACCGCAGATCCACAAATCAAAGTCTGTCTGCAATAGACATATACGAGTGGTCGTTCGAAATGGCCGTTTCCTCTCTTTGCTTGTATTTTTTGATCACAGCAGCTGCCGTACTCGGTAGAGCAAGCCAAGAAGACTGCGTAGATTATTCAGGTTGCGGCGAACCAAAAGATTTCCACATCAGATTCCCTTTCCGACTCAAAGACAAGCAGCCTAACGACTGTGGCTACCCTGGCTTCAATCTGTACTGCACTAGTGACAATCAAATAGCAATTGAGCTTCCAAAAATTCCAGTCGAGTTACATGTTTCCTTTATAGATTATATATCACAGATAATTCACGTAAATATTCCAGAATTTCATGCGGTTCAGTTTAAGAAATCCGTCCAAGAATATTTCTTGGATCCAACAAATTCTCCTTTCGCGTATGGATTATCTCGCTGCACACTGATGAATTGCTCTGGAAACCCGTTTCCCTGTGCTTCCGATTGCTTGATCCCCAACGATGGCGGTTCTCGCTATGGAAATCTTTGTGCCGTTTATTCTGATGGCATCATTAAAGACCACCCTGAAGTCATTTGGTGTTCCAAATGTACAACTTTTTTGGTGTACCGACGTCTCTCGTAGAATCGACAGACACCGTGCTATATTTTTCACTGAGATGGTCGGAACCAAGCTGCACACGCTGTGAACGACAACAAAAGGGATGTCGATTGAAGAGACCTGGTACCGATCATGAAACTGAATGTTTCACTTTCAACAAACACGGAAAAGGTACTCTGTTTTTTATATATCTATGTTAGAATATTTTCAGCGAATTTTTTTTATTTAAATAATCATCAAGAAGTTGATTGTAAAAAAGACGTGTAAAATTAGGTGGTTGGAAGTTAAAACGAAATCAATTTCCTTTCATGCATAATCTCTAGATCTGCTTTGCTGAATTAAGCATCTCATTTGAACCTAGAACTTACATTATTCAGAGAATCTTATGTAGTGTGAAGAATAAAAATCTTAACCATAAGTTATTATGTTTTACAGGTCCATGGACAAAATCATTGGTGACTATAGGTGAGCTTGACAAGCCCGTTGTGAGCGTGTTTTCCTTCGCGATTATTTAGCTTAATTTTATTTTCGCTCCGGAGCCCTTTGGGTTTGTTATGCTTTCCTCTTTGGATACCTTTAGCAATTATTTCCTACTTAATAAAGTGGAGTAGTGGCGGCCGTGTTTATTGGATAAGACTACTACTGGGTGCCGACTTAGTTGAAATGTACTAGTTTTCCATAAGGTTCTTACGCCCGACTCTTGTGTAACTTGCAGGTTTGATCATGGGATCATTTGTTGTTCTGCTAATGTCTATTGCAGCTTTTTATGTGCATGCTTCTGACAAGAATGAGAAAGAAAATAGATTGCGAATTAAGAAGTTTTTGGAAGATTATATTGCTCTCAGGCCGGCAAGATATTCTTATACAGATATCAAGAAAATCACGAATCAGTTCAGGGACAAATTAGGCCAAGGAGCCTATGGAACAGTGTTCAAAGGCAAGCTTTCCAATAACGTTCTCATTGCTGTGAAGATCCTAAACAATACAAAGGGAAATGGGGAAGAATTCATCAATGAAGTAGCGACAATGGGTCAAATCCACCATGTGAATGTGGTTCGACTGGTCGGGTATTGCGCCGATGGATTTAGAAGAGCTCTTGTTTACGAGTTCTTGCCAAATGATTCATTGGACAAGTATATCTCACATGCAGCAAGCGATACAAACTATTCACTTAGTTGGGAGAAATTGCAAAACATTGCTTTACGCACCGCCAAGGGAATTGAGTATCTCCACCAGGGCTGCGATCAAAGGATCCTCCATTTTGATATCAAACCTCACAATATTTTGTTGGACAAAAATTTTTCTCCGAAAATTTCCGACTTTGGTCTCGCCAAATTGTGCTCCAAGGACCAGAGTACTGTGTCAATGAGTACAGCTAGAGGAACCATGGGGTATATTGCACCGGAGGTATTCTCTAGAAACTTCGGAAATGTCTCTTATAAGGCAGACGTATATAGCTTCGGAATGTTGTTGCTTGAAATGGTAGGCAGAAGAAAGATTAACACCGATGCAAAAGAAGAGAATGGCGCTCATGAAGTTTACTACCCAGAATGGATTTATAATCTTCTGGAAGAAGGTGAAGATCTACGGATTCAGATTGAGGGAGAGGAAGATGCAAAAATCGCGAAGAAACTAGCAATTGTCGGACTCTGGTGCATCCAGTGGCATCCAATAGGTCGTCCCACCATGAAAGTAGTGGTTCAAATGCTGGAACGAGGAGAAGATCTAGCCATGCCGCCTAATCCGTTTGCTTCAACCGGTCCATCAAAGACAATGACGAAGAGGCCGGCGAGACGTAGCCCCCTGGAGTTCGAAGCTATTGCTGAATAAGAAAGATCACATAGGCAGTAAATTTGTTCAAATAATGTTTTTATAAATGCAAGCATTGTATTGTTAGTCCCTCATTGCTTGGGACAAAATTAATGTGTATTAGTTTGTTTGGCTTATTTACAGCAAAGGATGAAAATCATGTAGCAAAGAAACTTAGAATAAAGCCAAATCCATGGCTGAGGAAGAACTCCTGCTTTGTTTCAAAGTTCTCTGCAATAATACAAAACCAGATTTAAATTTTTTCATGTTGTCTGAACAATTTCCGAAATGTCCAAAACGACATCGTCAAGAGAAAACCAAACTGAAAACGAAGACACCCACAAGACGGCATCGTTTGAGTTTTGGAAAAATGTAGAACGAGCTAAAAAGCTGACACCGAAGGAAAAACATAAAGAAAAATTTCACGTGAGATGTATAGATAATGAGGGTGTAATAATGGTACCGATTTAGTCGAAATTATTGTTTTGATATACCTACTAATTCTTTCTTTAATCATTATTTTTTTGGAAAAATAATAACTAGAAATAAATATTAAGGTAGGTTTTCATGAACTGAATCCTTTTTTTTTTTTTTTTTTTATAAAATTTTTATGATAGGACTTTCTATTTTGTATTATTTTAACCGTTGGACTAAATTTGAACCGTCTAATCTATGACTGGAGTAGTTCTATATCGCGCTCTCTAAATTTTCTATTTTCAAGTATATCATGCTGTAAAAAGTTAATCCAATAATTAGAAAACAGTTCTTATCAGTTGTGCGCAATAAGTGATACTAGAGTTAAACTTTTTTTTTTTTTTTTTTGGCTGCTAATCATAGATAAAATGAACTTGAAAACCCGTTGTGCAAGTCAAGGAACGATCTCTCTCTTTTCTAAGGACTAGACTGAGTATATAAAAAGGAATTGCGGATCACATTAAGCATGCATTTGTCTTTTAGGTTCAAATCTAACTTTTTTATATTAGTTTTTGTCTTTTTCTTAAAAGTTAACAAAAAATTATAACTAGTTTTTAAAAAGTCAATCAACTTCAACCTAAAAACTCCATCTCAAATCCATGTTCTAAACAAAGCCTTCTATTATTGAATAGGAAATTAATATGTTGATTGGTCCAATCTCTTGGGGACCGTGGAATTTTATTTTGATGATAAATATAAGAGGACTTATTGTGAAGACTTCGAATTTTAAGTGAGGCAGATGACAGAAATCCAAAGGCAAATATGAAAAGGGTAATTTGTCGCAGCTTCCATGAAGCTAGCTGGATGCCGGAAACAGATGGGAGACCTGAAGAATAGTGCTAGGGATATTAATTCTAATCTTAATTTTTGTGATATTAAACATTGTAAAAAAAAAATAAAGATTAAAAAGTGTTAAAATAGGGTGTCAAATGGGAGATAAATTTGAAAAAATTAACTCTTTAAAAAATAAAAAATTTGATAAAACTACCATTTTTTCTTTCTTTCTTTCTTATTTTTTTTATTTTTATTTTTTCCTTCTTGATGAAATAGAGGAATCAACTAGCATCGACCATTAAGGAACTTTAAAACGTCTCAACTAAGTTGGCAGCTTATAAAACCTGATCCACTAATCCCGTGTCAAATCCTTATTCCGAATTTTAATAATTTTTTGAATAGCTAGCACATTTAATGAAACGCTGTAAAATAAGACTTGGTGGAAGAACCATGGCCTAGTCTTACTTAAAAGGTGCCTATAGCAAGTGTTGTAAAGACTTGGAGTATTGACTTGGAAATTAGTATATAGATGACAAATAAAAACGTCTTATAGTGAAGACTTTGAATTTTAAATGAACATGACACAAGTTAAGAAGCAATTATCAAAAGGGTAATTTGTCGCAGCTTCCATGAAGCTGTCTCCTTAGAAAAAAAAAAAAAAAGAAAAAAAAGAAAGAGTTCACTAAATTTGACTTTCACACCTGTTTTTGAACTTTATTTTTTAAAAAATAAATAGAGAGGAGAAATTAAAACCTACACTCAAATTTAAAAAAAAAAAAAGAAAAATAAATGGAGATAAAATCAAAATTCAACCACAATGACGAGAAGTTTTAATTTTTTTTTTTTTAATGTTATTTTGGAACCTTGTATACAAAACCTTAAATTTGATGTCTAATTAATATTGTGCTATCTTCCAGAGAAATTAGGCATGACCAGTTTTTGGACACCTATTTAAAAATGAATAGTATTAAGGATATCAATTTTAATTTAAACATTTAAATACCAACTCACATGATGATGATTTGTCAGTTTTTCATTTGTATATACAATCTTTTGATATTAATTGATGTGACATTATTTTAGACATCTTCCAATTAAGAATGACAACTCATATATCATGTAAGTTAGGAAATAATGCAAGATATTGCTCTCGGCATAGCCAAGGGAATTGAGTATCTCCATCAAGGCTGCGAACAACGGATCTTGCATTTCGATATCAAGCCCCATAACATTTTGTTAGACCACAACTTCAAACCAAAAATTTCTGATTTCGGTCTTGCTAAGTTGTGTGCAAAGGATCAAAGTATAGTGTCAATGGCCACAGCTAGGGGGACAATTGGTTACATTGCACCAGAAGTATTCTCCCAAAACTTCGGAAATGTGTCCTACAAGTCCGATGTTTATAGTTTTGGAATGTTGTTGCCTGAAATGGTAGGTGGAAGAAAGAACACGAATAAGATAGAGGAGAGGACGAGTGAAATTTACTACCCTGAATGGATATACAATCTTTTGGAGGAAGGAAAAGATCTCCGAATACATATTGAAGACGAGGAAGATAGTAAAATTGTAAAGAAACTTGCAATTGTAGGACTCTGGTGCATCCAATGGTATCCACAAGGTCGCCCTACCATGAAAGTTGCGGTTCAAATGTGGCAAGACGAAAGGGAAGAATTAACAATGCCTCCAAATCCTTTCGCGTCAATAGGTCCATCGAAAGGACATACCAAGAAGCATGCAAGGAAAATGAACCTAGAACTAGAAGTGATTGATGAATGAATACAATACCTTTACATATTTGTTGAAGTACTCTTTTGTAACTAAAAATTCGACCCTCAATGCAGGGAAGTTAGTTTCTATTTTTCTTAATTTAGTTTTTTACTGTTTAGTTTCTGAAGTAAAAATTTGGATCTACCCTATGCGTAATGAGCAATGACATACATCAGGAAAGAATTTCATATAAACATCATGAATGGTACGAAAGTTGTGGAAGTTTTAAGATCTTTCTAAAAATTAAAAAAGAAAGAGAAATTAGCATTAAGGTTTATATGTGTTGAAACCCTTTGATGCATTGGCTTCTAAGGAATTAAGCAATGAGTTTAAAATATTTTTATACATACAATATTATAATCCCGCTGATAAAGTTGGACACATTATAAATACACACAGGTTATTTTATATGTATTATATAAATATGATCATTTTCTAATTAAAAAACCGTAGATCGAACATTTCCTTCTTTTGGTCTTCTATTTTGCCTGTTCTTCTTCTTCTTTATTTTTTTTCTCTGGTACAAAAAACATTTAAAGTCGATAAAGGTTTGTTGTCCATGTGTCCCGATTCTACTTTAATGGTATAAATATGTGATAAATAATATAAAAAGAAGACTCTAAAAGATTATATCTTTACCGATGAATATTGAATTATAAAGTGGAGTAATGATAAAAAGAAAAAATAATGATACGTAGTTATATATTATTTTAGAGATATATAACTAATTAATCGGGCTTATAATTTAAAAATTAATTAATCGGGCAGGGCTCTACCCGGCCTGATTTCCCCATCATGCCTGTAAGGGCCGGGCCAGACCGCCTAAGTTTACAGGACTAATTGCATCATCACGACACAAAAAATGACGTTAGACCAAAATGAACAAAGTTAAATTAAAGTAATCATAAGTTTATGTCATGTTAACAAACTAAGAGGATTTATGTCATATTTGTCTATAGTTGAAAAAAAAAATGGTTATTTAGGTAATTTTTATTAAATTTAAATTGAAGGCAGAACCATAATAGCAAGATTTTAGGTGGAATATCTTTTTCACAAAATTTCTGAGAGCAAGAGGAGTGCAATAACTTTTCTGAAGAATTTCCGAGATATTTCCATAAACAAAAATTGCAGGATTTTATTGACGATAGATTGTTTTTCTTTAGTGGATATTTCTTTGATTGCTAGACTTTGTTGGTGACTTTTTAATTAGTAATATTTAAAAGTTAGTGTAATGCCCGGAAAATTCAAAGAGCTGATTCGTAAAGTTCATAAGGAAACAATAGTAGTGAGTTTAAAATATATTTATACATACAATATTATAATCCGCCTCATAAAGTTGGACACATTATAAATATACACACGTTATTTTATATTTATTATATAAATATGATCATTTTCTAATTAAAAAACCGTAGATCGTACATTTCCCTTCTTTCGGTCTTCTTTTTTGCCTGTTCCCCTTTTTTTTTTTTTTTTTTTGGTTTTGTTTTCTGGAACAAAAAACATTTAAAGTAGATAAGGTTTGTTGTCCATGTCTCTGGATTCTACTTTAAAGGCATAAATATGTGATAAATAATATAAAAACAAATCTCTAAAAGATTCTCTCTTTATCGATGAATATTGAATTATAAAGTGGAGTAATAATAAAAAGAGAAAATAATGATACGTAGTGATATATTATTTTAGAGAAAGAATTCGGATATGAGATAATGTGACAAGCATGTGAGAAGTGAGAGAGAGAGAGAGAGAGAGAGAGAAATGGCCAAACATATGACTAATTCTCTCTGCCTGCATCTACTTAGAGAACAAAATAATAAAAGAGTCATGATAAAAGGGTTAGAAGTGTTTGGTAGTAGAGAAAGGCGAATAAAGGGGAGGGGTGAAAGGATTTCGACATTAACAATTATTTTGTAAGAGAGAAAAGAGGAAGTAAAGGTTTAGGAAAAAGAATCCAAATCCTCCCAATCATCTAAATTTTGATCTCTCCTAAATTAAAAAGCTTGTTCGAGGGATTGCATATCAAACATTACAAGAAAGAGGATCTCTCACCTTTTCTTTTCTTTTTTTCCATTTTCCTTACCTAAGTGTTGGACCATTTGCTCCTTATTTTCTCTCATTCATACCAATCATATCCTAAGGGCAAAAGAAAAATAAATTGTAACCGGACATCATTAGTGTACTAAATGATGGAATAGAGCCAAAACTCACAACTTAATGACACCAACAAAACGGGTATCTTTAAAAATTTATTTAAAAAAAGGAGGGAAGAGGAATTTCTACAGTAGAAACTGTCCTTTTCATTAATAGTAAAACCTATTTTTTAACTATTAGATTAATTATTTATTGGTTTGGTTTGTGAATATTAAAGTTAACTTGCAACATGCGACATAGAGTGTTGAAAAATGAATCCAACCAGTACAATACTAACTTCTACCAATAGTGAAAAACAGAAATTTTTGCCTCAGAAATTCCCTAACTAGGAAAAAAGAAAAGAAGGAAAAAAAAAAAAAAAAACTTTAGTAACAAATAGAGTACCCAACCTAGCTACTCGACAAGAAGATAAACATCAGTGACAATATTTACCTTCAGTATATAGCTAGCTCCATGGAAACTCAATTGAAATGTAACGTTTTTTTCTTGTTTTTCTGCTTCAATCACATATTCATTGAAAATTTCAAGTCGTCGCTGTAAGTATTCTTTGCAACTTGCTAAACATGTTAAAGCAAGTCTGCAAAGTCTTCCGCATAAAAGTGTTAAAAAAAAAAAAAAAAGTCTTCGATAAGCTAATCGAATTATGTAACTCAAATTTCTAATCTAAGTACAGAAGATTTCCTTTTTCAATTCCTATGATGATATAACCACAATGCTACTATGATCATCTTCTTTACCGTTTTCGATTCCTCCTCGGTGGTATCTTCTACTTTCGTTTTTTTTCCTTTTTTGTATTGATCATATATCCATAATGGAAAGTAAATTTGGCTTGAGTTCTCAGCATGTGGGTTCAAATTTTTTCTCTTATTTGCCATTTCCATCAACAACATTCCAAAACTATAGACATCAGCTCTATTCGAGACTCCTCCGAGATTCCTGTAAAACAATTATGAGGCTATGTATCCAATGGTTCCTCTTGCAGCAGTTAAAGACATTATACTAGTATCCAGTGAACTGAATCTTGCCAGACCAAAATCAGTAATCTTTGGAAATGAAATTCTCATCCAAAAGAATGTTGTGAGGCTTTATCTCAAAATGCAAAATTCTCCTGTCACATCCTCGATGAAGGTACTCAATTCCACGAGCGATTCCTAGCAATATCTTTACATATTTGTTGAAGTACTCTTTTGTAACAAAAAATTCGACCGTCAATGCAGGGAAGTTAGTTTCTATTTTTCTTAATTTTAGTTTTTTACTGTTTAGTTTCTGAAGTAAAAATTTGGATGTACCCTATGCGTAATGAGCAATGGCATACATCACGAAAGAATTTCATTGTAAACATCATGAATGGTATGAAAGTTGTGTAAGTTTTAAGATCTTTCTAAAATTTAAAAAAGAAAGAGAGAAATTAGCATTAAGGTTAATATGTGTTGAAACCCTTTGATGCATTGGCTTCTAAAGAAATGTTCTACCCAGCAAGGCACAAATATCAAACCAAATATTTTGTACACTGTAACTTTTTATTGCCACAAATGAAATGCTATTTTTTTTGTTTTTGTTTTTTTTTTTGGGACATACCTTTAATGTAGGTAATTGGATGAAATTCAACAGGAAATTTCTAATTTCCATATTAACTCCACCATGTGCCACTTGAACGACATAAGTTTGAAAAACATTGCATCTAGTGTTGTAAATATGGGCCGGGTTAAGCGGGCTAGCCTGTTGCCCGCATTTTTGGCCCAAGGGTGGGCCCGAAAAATGTTGGGCTCGAGGGCGGGCCCAAAAAATATTGGGCCCAGGCCCGAGCTAGTGCAATTGTAACGGTAGTCCGAGCATTACCTTTGAGCCTATTGGGCCGCCCATATATATATTTTTTCCTTTCAAAAGCCTGTTTACCTGGCCCGATTTTATGCCCGGTGGGTTTTCAGGTCGGGTCGGACTTATAATTTCAAAATTAATTAATAGGGCAGGGCTTGACCCCGCTTGATTTCCCCTTTTCACCCGTAAGGGCCGGGCTAGGCCGCCCGAGTTTACAGGACTAATTGCATCATCACGACACAAAAAAAATGACGTTAGACCAATATAAACAAAGTTAAATTATTAAAGTAATCATAAGTTTGTGTCATGTTGATCAAACTAGGAGGATTTATGTCATATTGGTCTATAGTCGAAAAAAAAATGCTTATTTGGGTAATTTTCTCTAAAATTAAATTGAAGGCAGAACCATAATAGCAAGATTTTTTGACGCAAAAAACGGGGTGGAATATCTTTTTCACAAAATTTCTGAGAGCAATTGCAAGACTTTGTTGAAGAGGAGTGCAATAACATTTCTGAAGAATTTCCGAGAGATTTCCATAGACAAAAATTGCAAGATTTTATTGACGATCGATGTCAAAAGTGGGTGTAATATATTTGCTGCAGAGTTTCTGAGACAATTTCTTGGATTGCTAGAGTTTGTTGGTGACTTTCTTAGTCGTCTTATTATGATTGTTTTTCTTTAGTGGATGTTTCTTTGATTGCTAGACTTTGTTGGTGACTTTCTTATTCGTCTTCTTATGATAAGATATAATATTTAAAAGTTAGTGTAAATGCCCGGAAAATTCAAAGAGCTGATTCGTAAAGTTCATAAGGAATTAAGTAGTGAGTTTAAAATATATTTATACATACAATATTATAATCCGCCTGATAAAGTTGGACACATTATAAATATACACACGTTATTTTATATTTATTATATAAATATGATCATTTTCTAATTAAAAAACCGTAGATCGTACATTTCCCTTCTTTCGGTCTTCTTTTTTGCCTGTTCCCTTTTTTTTTTTTTTTTTTGGTTTTGTTTACTGGAACAAAAAACATTTAAAGTAGATAAGGTTTGTTGTCCATGTCTCTCGATTCTACTTTAAAGGCATAAATATGTGATAAATAATATAAAAACAAATCTCTAAAAGATTCTCTCTTTATCGATGAATATTGAATTATAAAGTGGAGTAATAAAAAAAAGAGAAAATAATGATACGTAGTGATATATTATTTTAGAGAAAGAATTCGGATATGAGATAATGTGACAAGCATGTGAGAAGTGAGAGAGAGAGAGAGAGAGAGATGACCAAACATATGACTAATCCTCTCTGCCTGCATCTACTTAGAGAACAAAATAATAAAAGAGTCGTGATAAAAGGGTGAGAAGTGTGTTTGGTAGAAGAGAAAGGTGAATAAAGGGGAGGGGTGGATGAATTTCGACACTCATAATTTTTTGATAAGAGAGAAAAAAGGAAGTAAAGGTGTATGAAAAGGAATCCAAATCCTCTAAATTATCTAAATTTTGATCTCTCCTAAATTAGAAAGCTTGATGCAGGGATTGCATATCAAACATTACAAGAAAGAGAATCTCTCACTTTTTTTTTTTTTCCTTTACCCTAGTGTTGGACCATTCTCTCCTTATTTTCTCTCATTCATACCAATCATACCCTAAGGGCAAAAGAAAAGTGAATTATAACCGGACATCATTAGGGTACTAAATAATGGAATAGAGCCAAAACTCACAACTTGATGATACCAACAAAACGGGTATCTTTAAAAATTTTATTTAAAAAAAGGATGGAAGAGGAATTTCTGTGGTAGAAACTGTCCTTTTCATTATCAGTAGAACCTACTCTTTAACTATTAGATTAATTATTTATTGGTTTGGTTTGTGAATATTAAAGTTATAACAATTGCAACATGCCACATAGAATGTCGAAAAATGAATCCAACCAGTACAATACTAACTACCAATAGTGAAAAACAGAAATTTTTACCGTGGAAATTCCCTAACAAGGAAAAATAAAAAAAAAAGCAGAAAAAAAAAAAAAAAAAAAAAAAAAAACAAAAACTTTAGTAACAAATAGAGTACCCAACCTAGCAACTCGACAAGAAGATAAACATCAGTGACAATATTTACCTTCAGTATGTAGCTAGCTCCATGGAAACTCAATCGAACAGTAGTTATTTTTCTGCTTCAACTACATATTCTTCGAAAATTTCAAGTCTTCGCTGTAAAAGTATTCTTTGTAATTTGCTAACCATGTTAACGCATGACTACAAAGTCGTCCGCATAAAAGTATTTAAAAAAAAAAAAAAAAAAAGATTCTTCGACAAGCTAATCGAATTACATAACTTAAATTTCTAATCTAAGGATAGAAGATTTCCATTTTCGATTCCTATGATCATCAATGCTACTATGATATAACCACAATACTACTATGATCATCTTCTTTTCCATTTTCGATTCCTCCTCGGTGGTATCTTCTACTTTCGTTTCTTTTCCTTTTTTGTATTGATCATATATCCATAATGAAAAGTAAATTTGGCTTGAGTTCTCAGCATGTGGATTCAAATTTTTTCTATTATTTGCCGTTTCCATCAACATTCCAAAACTATAGACATCAGCTCTATTCGAGACTCGTCCAAGATTCCTGTAAAACAATTCTGGGGCTATGTATATCCATTGGTTCCTCTTGCTGCAGTTAAAGACATTGCACTAGTATCCAGTGAACTGTGTCTTGTTAGACCAAAATCAGTAATCTATGGAATGAAATTCTCATCTAAAAGAATGTTGTGAGGCTTGATATCAAAATGCAAAATTCTCATGTCACATCTTCGATGAAGATAATAAAGTCCACGAGCGATTTGATGCGATATATTTACATATTTGAATACTATAATATATTGTTGAAGTACTCTTTTGTAACTAAAAATTCGACCCTCAATGCAGGGAAGTTAGTTTCTATTTTTCTTAATTTTAGTTTTTTTACTGATTAGTTTCTGAAGTAAAAATTTGGATGTACCCTATGCGTAATGAGCAATGACATATATCACGAAATAATTTCATTATAAACAACATGAATGGCATGAAAGTTGTTTAAGATCTTTCTAAAAATTAAAAAAGAAAGAGAGAAATTTACATTAAGGTTAATATTTATTTAAATTCTTTGATGCATTGGCTTCTAAAGAAAAATTCTACCCAGCAAGGCACAAAAATCAAACCAACTATTTTGTACCCACCCTGTAACTTTTATTCCCACAAATGAAATACATTTTTTTTTTTTTTTTGTGGAACAAAAAATCTTGAATGTAGGTAATTGGATGAAATTCAGCAGGAAATTTCTAATTTCCCTATTAACTCCACTATGCGCCACTTGAACGACATAAGTTTGAAAAATAATGCATGTGGTGCTGTAAATATAGGCCGGATTAAGCGGGCTAACCTATTGCCCGTATTTCTGGCTAGATGATGGCCCTGCAAAAGCAGGGTCCGGGATGGTGGAAGTATAACGGCCTTACCTTTGAGCCTGATGGGCCACCCATAAAGATTTTTTTTCCTTTCAAAAGTCCATTTACCTGGCCCGATTTTAAGCTCGCTGGGTTTTCGAGCTGGGTTGGGCTTGTAATTTCAAAATCAAGTAATTAGCAGGGCCTGACTCGGCATGATTTTCCCTTTCCGCTCGTAAGGGCCAGGCCAGGCCGCCCGAATTTACAGGACTAATTGCATCATCACAACACTAATAAACAACATTAGACCAATATGAACAAAGTTAAATTAAAGTAATCACAAGTTTGTGTCGTATTGATCAAACTAAGAGAATTTATGTCATATTTGTCCATAGTTGAAAAAATGGCTATTTAGGTAATTTTCTCTAAAATTAAATTGAAGGCAAAACCATTATAGCAAGATTTTTTCACGCCACAAACGGGGTGGAATATCTTTTTCCCAAAATTTTTGAGAACAGTTGCAAGACTTTGTTGAGAGTTCAATAACTTTCCTAAAGAATTTCCGAGATATTTCCATAGACAAAAATTGCAAGACTTTGTTGACGATAGATGTTGAAAGTGGGGTGTAATATCTTTTCCGTAGAGTTTCTGGATATTTTCTTGGATTGCTAGACTTTGTTGGTGGCTTTCTTATTCGTCTTATGGTATGACATAATATTTAAAAGTTAGTGTAATGCCCGGAAAATTCAAAGAGCTGATTAGTAAACTTCATAAGGAATTAAGTAGTGAGTTTAAAATATATTTATGCAAACAATATTATAATCCCGCTGATAAAGTTGGACACATTATAAATATACACTCGTTATTTTTTAATGTAATATATAAATATGATCATTTTCTAATTAAAAAACTATAGATCGAACGTTTCCCTTCTATTGGTCTTCTATTGGTTTTCTGTTTTGCCTGTTCTCTTTTTTTTTTTTTTTTTTTTGCTGGTACAAAAAACACTTAAATAGATAAAAGTTTGTTGTCCACGTCTCTCGATTCTACTTTATTGGTATAAATATGTGATAAATAAAATAAAAACAAAACACTAAAAGTTTCTCTCTTAACCGATAAATATTGAATTATAAAGTGGAGTAATAATAAAAAGAGAAAATAATGATGCGTAGTTATATATTATTCTAGAGAAAGAATTCGGATATGAGATAATGTGACAAGCATGTGAGAAGTGAGGGGGAGAGAGAGAGAGAGAGAGATGACCAAACATATGACCGACTCTCTCTGCCTGCATCTACTTAGAGAGCAAAATAATAAAACAGTCATGATAAAAGGGTTAAAAGTGCGTATGGTAGAAGAGAAAGGTGAATAAAGGAAAGGGGTGAAAGGATTTCGACATTCATAATTATTCAGTAAGAGAGAAGAAAGGAAGTAAAGTTTTAGAAAAGGAATCCAAATCCTCCAAATCATCTAAATTTTGATCTCACTTAAATTAAAAAACTTATTGGAGGGATGACAAGAAAGAGGATCTCTCACCCTTTTTTTTTTTTTTTTTTTTTTTTTTTTTCCATTTTCCTTACCTAAGTTTTGGACCATTCTCTCCTTGTTTTCTCTCATTCATACCAATCATACCCTAAGGGCAAAAGAAAAATAAATTATAACCGGACATCATTAGGGTACTAAATGGAATAGAGCCAAAACTAACTACTTGATGATACCAACAAAACGGGTATTTTTAAAAATTTTATTTAAATAAGGGCGGGAAGAGAAATTGTTACAAGGGAAACTGTCATTTTCATTATCAGTAAAACCTACTGTTGAACTATTAGATTAATAATTTATTGGTTTGGATTGTAAATATTAAAGTTAATGTTGGGCCTAGGCCCGAGCAGATGTAAGTACAAGGGTCGGCCCAGGCTTTACTTTTGAGCCCAACAGGTCATCCATATATATTTTTTCCTTTCAAAAGCCCGCGTACATGGTCTAATTTTAATCCCCTAGGTTTTCAAGCTAGGCTGGGCCTATAATTTCAAAATTAATTAACGGGCTAAGCTCGACCCGATCTGTTTTTCCCTTTCTGTCCATAAGGGCCAGGCTGGGCTTGTCACGCCCCGACTTCCCACGCCGGGTCGTCACCTTACTTACATACTTAACTTAAACTTGCGGAAAATTTGGGAAAAATTTTTCTTTTTCTTTTAAACTTTATTTTAAAACTTTCAACTTGAACTTCATCCTCAAACTCATACTTACTGATAGGTACTTACTCGAGTACCGAACTTTCAAACCTTCCTTGAAGGCCATCATAATCAAATTGTAGACCAAACCCGAACTAATGTGGATTGGTTCCACAAGAGGCAACTTGCTTGCCATACATACATAAACTTTGTCATTCATACTTAAAATATCATGAAATTATGAAAACCCTTTTTCATTACAACATATTTTATAGAGTATATTTTTTTTTTCTTCAAAAGCCGTGACAGTGTCCATCCCACATTTCACAGCCCGCTAAACCAGCCCTCCACAGTATTGCATCAGAGATTGCTGGCAGGTTGCTTACCTACAGCATAGACGTAAGACGTGAGCTTTCGCTCAGCAAGTACAACTGTTACATCCGCGACACAAAACAAATCATTATGCATGAACCAATTATGATTTCTTATGAATCATTTAAGAATTCATAATTTAATTTAGGTCTATTCCTTTACTTATCATGTGTGCTCGTATCGTGGTACATAGCCAAGGAATGGTTGAAGGCGGCAGTCCGTTTTAACTCAAACCATAAAACACAAAGTTTAACATGGAGTAGTTTAGGTAGCCATCCAATCCAACTCAAACCATGAACCATACCATTTAAACCCGCCTTTGTGGCAAGTCGACACGACACAACATCCTACTTGTCTTGTTCTTACCAGGTGGTTTGATATTAGTGAACATGCTTCATGACGTCACAATATTATAACATATAACATAACATAACCTCATTCATAACATACCATAACATTACACACCATAACATATCATCACATACCATCACATTAGGCAAGTAACAACAAAGGGCCTATGCTGTAGGCGGAGTTGTACTTACTTGGTTAGCTGTGTCCTATTTCGTGCGACTCCAAGGTGAGGCACAACGACAGGCTATCTCCAGTTATGTCCTACGTAATGCTGCTCCTCTTCCGGGTACAGCTGCAGGTTTCCTCCTGCTTGATGAAGGATATAGATAAGAGTCTAATCCTTGCTGTGGAATGTTGGTGTCCTAACCAACATGCCTACAAAATCTTAGTTGTATGTCCTTCTGATATCTCACTTGATCACGATTAGTCATCCTACTGTTTAAGAATAATCGAACTTTGATTATTCCTTAAGAGGCTACGTTGGATAACCTCTTGGGCTAGGCCCTTGACATACCGCTAGGTTTTCTTAAAAACCTTGGGTTTTATAATTTATTGGGTTATTTCTATTACTCCCTTCTCTTATCCTTATTATGGGTTTTCGATATCCTTAGGGTTATAGTGGGTAACCCTTAAGGCTATACTTAATTAAATGTTGGGTCAACCAAAGTCAATATTTGATCAACTAATGGTCAACCCTTGGTCAACTATGGTCAACCTTGGGCTTTGGGCTAAGCCCAGTAACTCGGGTATTATTCCTGGTTATTGTCCGTAATCGGCTTGTTTATAATTTTATCTTAAGAAAATTCTATTTTCTTACTTTTTGGAAATCTTATGTAATTAGCTTCATAATTTCATTAATCTTCTTGTAAAAATTCATCTTTTTGAAATGGATCTTTATAAAAGTCATTTAAGTTTAAAAACCACCTTTGGAACAGTTTTCATAATTAAAATAGCGGTTTTTAAACAAAATACAGTTTTTCGGAAACGTTTGTAAGAATTCATGTGCAGGAATTTTCGGTTCCCTGCACATCCTTTGTAAAATAGTATCCGTTTTAAAGATCCACTCCGAATTTGAAAAACTTGTCTTCACCAAAGTTGTAGCTCTCGACAAATTCTAAAACTTTTGTGTTTTACGAAAAATCTAGTTCTGCTTGTATTTTTGTCAGTTTTCATTTGAAACTGGCTGGTCGTGTAAACTAGGTCTGGCCAGACTAGTCTCGGATTTTATAGAAACGGAGGCCATTAGAGCCTCATTTTTGAAAACTGTTCGAAATGCCCCCTAGGAAAAACCCTTCTGAACAACTTTTATGTTTTAAGTTTTCTCTAATTCGATCTCTAAAGGTCTCAAATTTCACTTTTCCCGAAACTGGCCAGTTGGCACCCGAACTGACAGTTTTCGGTTTTAAGTTCGTTTTACGTCCTATTACGCGCACAATACCTCAACCGCCCACAGCGGGAGCCTAATATCATTCATGCAGCGCTTTCTAACATAAAACATACATTCATACATCATTTAAACATCAAGGGACATATGACAAACACCTTATGTGCATGCATGCAATCTTAATAATCATGCAAGCATACTTATCAAATCATGCACCATAATCATAATTGAGACCTTAGCACCCTAATCAAGCACAAAACTTATTGCATGGCATAAGAAAATGAGCTTATACTCTTACATCCCAAACATGGAAATACACTTAAATTTCCCAAATTTAAGCTCAAATTAAAAAGGTTTAGGGTCTAGGATGATTACCTTGATTCCACTCAAGGATTTGGTTGGTTTGATCCAAAATTTCTCCTCCCCCTTGGTCTCCACCACAACCGGCCATTCCTCAAGAAAACAACCACATAAATATCTTGTTCTAAACTTAAATGAAAAACTTAGAGGTTAGAGGTTAGAGGTTTAACCTTAACCTTTCCATAGGTTTGCAAGCTTGGATCAAGCTTTCCTCTTGGCTCCCCACAACCGGCCTCCCCTCCAATTGGGGTTCCAAAAATTTGGCCAATTAAATTGAGCCCTCTCAAGGTCCGGCCATCACCCCCAGATCCGGCCACCCAAGAAATCCGGCCACCATTTTTTTTTTCCTCCCCCCCTAGGTTCGGTTTTGGTAAAAAAAAAAGGGTGAGAAAAGATTTTGCAAGAGTTTGGCTAGATTTTGCTATTTTTCTCCCTCAAAAATCCGCCCCCTTTGCTGCTATTTATAGGGGTTTTGAACTTTTCAAAATTGCTAAAAAGTCCCTAAACTAGGATTTAATTATTTTCCTAAAATTGCACTTTAGTCCTTGAAGCAAAATATTTGCACTTTGACCCCTCTAGGTGTTGGCTGTCCATTGCATGCCTTGGAGCCCAAGTTTTGCTTACCTCATCTTGATGACATCATGTGCTTACCTCATGCTAACATTGTAATAACCCGAATTTTTATGACTCTAGATTTCCTTTGAATGAGGAAAACTTAAGTCTAGATCATGTTTGGAATAGAATATCGGTATAAGTTTGAGTTCTCGGTTAATTAGCTACGAGACTCAACGATGGATTACTTAGGCCAGTTTAAGGCATTTTAAGGAAAATGACGTGATGAAATTTCATGATTTCAAAAAAAGTCAAATTTGACCAAGAAAGTCAAAGTTTGACCAAGAGTGGTCAACGGATTGACTTGGCAGTATTGTATGATGCAGTACGAGAAAATACTGTAAAATATGTCAGTATGGGCGAGATTGCTCAAATAGGCTTTAAAACCACCCTAGAAAATCAAGCACACCTAGTTAAGGTCAAGGGAAAAAGGTCGTGAAAATATGGAAAACTTGGTCACCAAGTAACCCATTGGGGCCGGTCACATGCAGGGGCAAAAATGTCAAAATTTTCACTTTTGGGGTAAAAGTGTAAATTTTGGAAAATTGATGATGTAAGCACATGATGTCATCAAGATGATGTCATCATGATGAGATAAGCTTGGCTTGTTCACCAAGAAAGCAACCGGCCACCTAGGGGGCATTTTTGTAAGAATTTTGCCTTTTGGGGCAAAAGTGTAATTTTTAGAAATTAGTGATGTAAGCATGATGTAAGCACATGATGTCATCAAGATGATGTCATCATGATGAGGTAAGCAAAACTTGGGCTCCAAGGCAGCCAATGACTGGCCAACACCTAGAGGGCATAAATGCAAGAAATTAAACTTTTGGGGCCAAAGTGCAAATTTTGGAAATTGGGTGATGTAAGCATGTGATGTCACCAAGATGAGGTCATCTTGCCTTGCTCTCCAAGTTGACAGCCAGCCATCTTGACACCTAGCATGCCAATTGCATGATTTTCTCAAAATTTAGGGACTAAAATGCAATTTTTGGAAAGTTTGCATTTGCCTATAAATAGGGGTGGCATTTAATCATTTAAATCAGAAAATTTGGCCAAACTCTTGCCATTTTTCTGCAGAAAAATCCGAGAGAGAGAGGAGGAGAGAAACCAAGAGAGAACCAAGAGAAAAAAAAGTTGGAAAAAGCCAAGGGAGGCTAGTTAGTGTGCATGTTCGGTTTCAAGCTAGAAACCAAGGGCAAATCTGGAAATTTTGGACCCAATTTCTGGGCAGTGGCCGTGCAGGGGTGAGGAAGAAAGGGGTGAAAATTTTTGGTGCCATTTGGGGAGCTAGAGCGGAGTGTTTGGAGAGCCAAAAGGGAGGGAGATTTCGGTTTGCATACCCTAACCCATCCCTAGGGTTAGCTAAGGTAAAACTCCCTCAAACCCTAACTTTTTTCCATGCAAGTTAGATGGGATATTTATGTGTATTTTTGTATGTGCATGGCTGAAAATTGGAACCCCATTTGGAGGGGAAATCCGGACTTGTTGGCAGCCAAAAGGGAGGAGTAAGGAAGTTTGGAATTCAAGCTAGTAAACCAACTTCCAAACCCTAGAGGTAAATTCCTCTAACCCTAAGTGTTTTATTTAAATTTCATTTGGGAAATTTAAATGTATTTCAAGCTTGATTTGTAAGAGCATAAGCTCACTATTTTATTTGCATGCAATAGGTTTAGTTGCATGATTTTATGCTCTAGAATTTCATGCTAAGGGTTTATGCTCACTAAGTGTTTGTGAGATATCCCAAGATGTTTAAATGATGTATGAATGTATGTTTTACGTTAGAAAGCGCTGCATGTTTGATCTTAAGCTCCCGCTGCAAGCGGTTGAGGTAGAGTGCGCGTAATAGGACGTAAAACGAACTTAAAACCGAAAACTGCCATTTTCGGGTACAACTGACCAATCTCGGAAAAAGTGAAATTTGAGGCCCTTAGAGGCCGAATTTGGAGAAACTTAAAACATGAAAGTTGTTCAGAAGGGTTTTTCCTAGAGGGAAACTTGAACCGTTTTCAAAAATAAGGCTCCAATGGCCTCCATTTACCCCAAAGCCCGTGGCTGATCCCCAGACCCAGTTTTCACTCAGTTTTTCGGGGTCAGCCAGTTTCAAACAAAAACTGGGACGAATCTAGGCCAAATTGGAATTTTTGCAAAACACGAAAGTTTTAGTATTTTTTGAGAGCTACAACTTTCATGAAGAAAACTTTTTCAGATTACAAACCGATTTTTAAACTGGGATCGTTTTTCGAAGGGTGCGCAGGGAATCCGAAAATTCCTGCACCACTAGCTTTATAAAGGTCTCTAGAAAACTATTTTTCTACTACAAACTATTGTTTTGATTATGGAAAACTATTCCAAGGGCAGTTTTCAACCTCAAATGATTTTATAAAGCACTAATCCAAGAGTTTGGATTTTTACGATTTAAGTAAAGAATTTTTATAAGTTAAGAATGAAGTTTTGGGATTAATTTCCCTAAATTTTCCAAGTAAGGGAAAATAGAATTTTTGAGATAAAATTGTAAGCAAGCCGATTATGAACCGTAACCGGGAATAGTACCCGAGTTACTGGGCTTAGCCCAAAGCCCAAGGTTGACCCAACAATAGTTGACCGAAGTTGACCATTGTTGACCATAGTTGACTTTGGTTGACTAACAAGTGGATTTTAGTTTGACCTTAAGGGTTACCCAAGATAACCCTAAAGGATACCAAGATTAATAAATTGGGCTAAGATATAGGGTTACTATTTGTAACCCAGTAAGACATCTAGTATTGGGGACATATAACTAGGATTATGTAGACATGTTGGTTAGATCACCAACATTCCACGATACTAATTAGACCCTTACCTATGTCCTTCAACAAGCAGGAGGAAACCTGCAGCTGTACCCAGAGGAGAAGCAGCACTAAATAGGACATAACGAGAGAGGTAAGTACAACTCCGCCTGCAGCATAGGCCCTTTGTTGTTACTTGCCTGATGTGATGTGCTGATATGTGATGCCATAATGTGTTATGCTATGCTATGGCTATGATGTGCTAAGTTATGTTATGACATGTTATGCCATGTTTACAAAAATGTCATGTTTTCAAGAAGGCCATGTTATGGCTAATGTTGATTATGTTATAATATTGTGACATCATGAAGCATGTTCACTAATGTTAAACCACTTGGTAAGAACAAGACAAGTAGGATGTTGTGTCGTGCCGACTTGCCACAAAGGCGGGTTTAAATGGTATGGTTCATGGTTTGAGTTGGATTGGAAGGCTACCTAAACTACTCCATGTTAAACTTTGTGTTTCATGGTTTAAGTTAAAACGGACTGCCGCCTCCAACCATTCCTTGGCTATGTACCACGGTACGAGCACACATGATATGTAAAGGAATAGAACTAAATTAAGTTATAAATTCATAATTGATTCATAAGAGATTATAAATGGTTCATGCATAACGACATGTTTTGTGTCGCGGATGTAACAGTTGTACTTGCTGAGCGAAAGCTCACGTCTTACGTCTATGCTGTAGGTAAGCAACCTGCCAGCAAACTCTGATGCAATACTGTGGAGGGCTGGTTCTGCGGACTGTGAAATGTGGGATGGACACTGCCACGGCTTTTAAAAAAAAAAAAATATATATATATATATATATATATATATATAAAATATGTTGTAATGAAAAAAAGGATTTTCATATTTTCATGACATTTTAAGTATGAAGGACGAGGTTTATGTATGTATGGCAAGCAAGTTGCCTCTTGTGGTACCAATCCACATTAGTTCGGATTTGGTCTACAACATGATTATGATGGCCTTCAAGGAAGGTTTGAAAGTTCGGTACTCGAGTAAGTACCTATCAGTAAGTGTAAGTTTGAGGATAAAGTTCAAGTTGAAAGTTTTAAAAAGAAAAAGGTTTTAAAAAAAAAAAAAAAAAAAAAATCTTTTCCAAATTTTCCGCAAGTTTAAGTTAAGTATGTAAGTAAGGTGACGACCCGGCGTGGGAAGTCGGGGCGTGACATACATCATCATATTTTCAAAAATTACATTTTTGCCCCAAAAGACAAAATCTTTGCAAATTGATCCCTCTAGGTGGTCGGCCCTTGTTCACTCCTTGGAGGCCAAGTTTCCTTGCTTACTTCATCATGATGACATCATCTTGATGACATCACTTGCTTACATCACTATTTTCTAAAAATTACATTTTTGCCCCAAAAGGCAAAATTTTTACATTTTAGTCCTCCACATGGCCGGCCATCATTGTGCAAGGTGGCAACAAATTTTTATTTCTTTTCACCATTTTTCTTTCTCCAAAATGATGTCATAATTCCAAAATAGGGTGACATCATCATAAGGCCTTGTTTGGCTTTTTCCTTAAAATACAGTCTATTTTCTTGCTAACACAGATATTTCCAATATTGTGTTTACTAATACACAGTATAATTCAGTACTGTTATACTTGACTGCAGTCCAAAATTTATCTGCGTAAAAATGGACTGTAAAAATTTTCTTCTTATTTCTGAAAGTCGTTAGGACTTTGATATCCAACTTAGTGTGCTTGAATTTTCTAGGGTGGTCTCATAGCTTATTCTTGTTATTTTGTCCAAAAAGACAATTTTAGCAGTATATTTCCCATACTGCTTATCCTATTACTGTACAGTCATACCTTTGACTGTTCTTGATCAACCCTTTGACTTTTTGGTCAACTTTGACTTTCTTGGTCAAAGTTGACCAACATGAAATCATGAAATTTCATCACGCCATTTTCCTTAAAATGCCTTATACTAGGCTAAGTAATCCATCGTTGAGTCTCGTAGCTAATTAACCGAGAACTCAAACTTATACCGATATTCTATTCCAAACATGATCTAGACTTAAGTTTTCCTCATTCAAAGGAAATCTAGAGTCATCAAAATTCGGGTTATTACAGGACTGCCCAAATTTACAGGACTATTTGCATCATCACGACACAAAAAAACAACGTTAGACCAATATGAGGAAAGTTAAATTAAAGTAATTATATGTTAGTGTCGTGTTGATCAAACTAAGAGGATTTATGTCATATTTGTCTATAATTGGAAAAAAATAGCTATTTAGATAATGTTCTCTAAAATTAAATTGAAGGCAGAACCAAAATAGCAAGGAATTTTTTACGCCAAAAACGGGTTGGAATATCTTTCTCACAAAATTTCTGAGAACAATTGCAAGACTTTGTTGAAGAGGAGTGCAATAACTTTTCTGAAGAATTTCCGAGATATTTCCATAGACAAAATTTGCAAGACTTTGTTGACGATAGATGTCAAAAGTGCGGTATAAAATCTTTTCCGCAGAGTTTCTGAGACATTGTTGGTGCCTTTCTTATTCGTCTTATTATGATTGTTTTTCTTTAGTGGATATTTCTTGGATTGCTAGACTTTTTTGGTGACTTTCTTATTCGTCTTATTATGTTTGTTTTTCTTTAGTGGACGTTGTGGAACACTTGCCATGAGACCATGAGTCGTTTGCTTTAAGATGGTGAGCAAGCTGTGAAGACTTGGACTTCGTGGAATCAGTAAACTAATATGATAAGAGAAGATGAGAGAAAATTATTGAACGAAGACTTTTAAGAAAGTTGGGCCCCAACTCTTAATAAAAACGTATAGAATGAGGCAAATGGGAAAAGTTAGCTTATCCTTGAAAAATCATGAATAATGTATAAATGTATATGAGCTTATAAACGTACAAAAGAGTCCTCCTACAGTTAGCGGTGGAGCCAAAAAATGCTATAAAAAATCATTGATATTTTTTCTTAAATAATAAAGATATAATTATGTATTTTTATTGTTGATGACTATGGACACATTAAAAATTTTCTAATAAAAGTGAGTACATTGTGGTGAGGAAAGCAGTAGCTTGCTTTCGACATATCAAAATTCGCACTTAATTCTATTGAAATTTTGTTAGTAAAATTAAAATATCAAAACTTAAGTCGATGGTGCAATTGTATTTTTTTTTCTTTTAATAAAATGGAGGCATAACTAAAGTATTATAAAAAAATATTAAGGTTAAAAATCAAATTCTAAAAATTTGAGTGATGGCCCCACTCACGTATATATATGTGGCTCCGTCGATGTATATATTAGGGCACCTATTCAGTTGTGCGCATTTTTAAAACTTTAATTCTGATCAAGTTCACAACAAAATAAAAATTATATAAAACTCGATAGGTTTTGACACATATCCGAAAGTCCAAAATTAATAAAGCATTAATCGGTACGTATATAAGGAATTGCCATAAAGTTAAAAGGGATTATCTCCTATCATGATAGAGGCAACAATATTTCGTCCATTATTGACTCTATCTAATATTGAATACCAAAAACTCATATAATTTAACTTAAAAAAAAAACTCACAAAATTGGCAGAAAGACTATAGAAGATTTTTCATTTGAAAAAATTAAATAAATGAAAAGGAGAAAGAAAAAATAATAATAAAAAGACTTGTAGAAAAGACTTGGAACTTTAAAGTTTCCTCCTTAATGTTATGGACCTCAAATTTAGCATCAATGAGAACCCCACCTCTTAACGTGATCCAAAATTTCTTATGCACTCGGTCTAGTTCTTAGAAAAGATAGAGATCCACGACGGTTTTTCAAGTTTATTTGATCTCTAATTGGGGGAAAAAAAGAAGAAGAAAAATTCGTTTTACATTAAGATCTTTTGTTTGACAACTCTAGTAGGAATTGAATTTTAGCCTTTAATTAATTTTTTAGCAGTCTAATTTATGAATGTCCAACTTACATATTTGAGTGACACAAAAATGCTCCAGTCATAATTCAGACCGTTGAAAATTTAGTCTAGTAGTTAAAATAGTACTTCTCATCGGCTGTGCAAAAGTGAAAGCCCTACCGTACAAATTTTAGAAAAGAGAAGTTGATGGTCCATTTGGAGAAATCATCCGAATGGAAATATTTGGGATGTTTTGAACAAAAATTTTGAATTGTCATTTGAATTGGCATTTGGATGTTAATATTATGAGCATAACAGAAACATTTAAATATGCATATAAAAGTAATTACTATCGAAATAAGACATAGAAAAATATAGGAAAATGACATCTGAAATGATATTATATATATTTTTTAAATCACTATAGAATATATATATCATACTGGATGTAAATTTTGGGAAGGGACTTTTTACCATTTAAAAATAAAAACTCAAAAAACATTTAAATTCTCCATTTCCAATTATTTTTAACAAACACATATTTGAAAGGACTATTCCAATAAAATTCCGGTCTCAAATGGTTGCGCTAAATAGTAGCTTAGTTTATGAAAACCTACTTTAATTTTTTGTTGCTAAGTATTACTTTTTTTAAATAATAATAATAAATACTGAAAAATGAATCAACGTCCCTTAGGTGTGTTGGTAGGGTACTCGTTTTCCTCACTGAATACTTGGTTCGAGTCATCACCACCGTGCTAGCTAGCGTATACGGGCAATCCACTTAATAAGGGATCCATATATCAAGCGGAATGACATCCACCTCCCCGTGGTTAGCTGGACATTCCAACCTCTACCCTTATATGTAACCCATTTTTCTTCAGCAAAATAAAAAAATATATATGTGTCAAGACATTCCGACTAGATCGGCACCCCTATTGCACCGTCATTATCTACTCATCTCATACGATATATTTCTTCATGTTTTTCTTTCGGTGTCAGCTTTTTAGCTTGTTCTGCGCATTTCCATAACTCAAGTGACTCGGTCTTGCGGGGTGGTTTCATTTCTAGTTCAGTTTTCTCTTTAGAGAGTCATTTTACAGAGAACTTTGAGACAGGGCAGGAACTACGTCTCGCCGGCCTCTTTGTCATTGTCTTTGATGGACCAGTTGAAGTGAACGGAATAGGCGGCATGGTTAGATCTTCGTCTCCTTCCAGAATTTGACATTTCTGAGTAATTTCCCTGGATATATCTCCACTCAACAAAATATTGAATAGCAAAATTCCTATAATTGGCTGAAAGGATCTGGTTTGGGACCATGGAAGACTCATTGAAGACTTTTCATAAAAAAAAAATAATAATAATAATAAAATAAAATAAGGGGAAAAAAAATGAAATATTGAAAAAAAAAAAAAAAAAAAAAAAAAAAGGACTTGTACGAAGACTTGTAACTTTAAACTCTCCTTCCTTAAATGTTATGGACCTGCAAATTTTAACATCAATGAGTACCTCACCTCTTAATGTGATCCGCAATTCCTTATTATGTACTCAGTAGTCTAGTCCGTAGAAAAGAGAGAGAGAGTTCCTTCACTTGCACAACGAGTTTTCAAGTTCATTTTATCTGTGATTAGCAAAAAAAAAAAAAAAAAAAAAAAAAAAAAAAAAAAAAAAGGTTTTACAGTAGTATCTCTTATTATGTAGAATTGATAAGAACTGTTTTTCAATTGATGGATTAACTTTTTCACAACATGATCTATTTGAAAATAAAAAATTTAGAGAGTGTGACATAAAACTACTCCAATCATAGATTAGACGGTACAAATTTAGTCCAACGGTTACAATAACAGTTCTTACCGGTAATACAATATAGAAAGTCATATCGTAAAAACTAAAAAAAAAAATTATTCAGTTCATGAAAACGTATCTTAATATTTATATTTATTTCTAGTTACTGTTATTAAAAAAAAATTGAAGAAAGAATTAGTAGGTATATTAAGACATCTCAATTAGGTACTATTATTACACCCTCATTATCTATATTTCTCACGTGATATTTTCTTAATGTTTGTCCTTCTTTAGTATTTGATTTTTAGCTCGTTCTGCGCTTTTCCATAACTCAATTGATGCCGTCTTGCAGGTATCTTCGTTTTCAGTTCGGTTTTCTCTTTACGATGTCATTTTGGACATTTAGGAAATTGTTCAGACCACATGAAAAAATTTAAATCTGGTTTTGCTTTTTTGCAGAGAACTTTGAAACAAAGCAGGATGTCTTCCTCAACCATGGATTTCGTTTGATTCAAGTTTCTTTGCTACATGATTTTTCATCCTTTGCTGTAAATAAACCAAACAAACTATTACACATCAATTTTGTCCCAAGCAATGAGGGAATAATAATACAAAAGTTAGAAAAACCAAAAACATTATGACAGATCAAAGACCCATTTGCTATCACTTTAACTTTTTGCTTTTAGTTAGTAGAAAAAGAGAAACAAAAGCCCCAATCTTTTTATAAGTGTTCGAAACCATATTTTCAAAAAATCTTAAATAAGTTAAAATGATTTTAAAATTCGTAAATAATCAATAAAATAATTAAATGAAAATTTTAATGTCTTATTAATACTTTGATATAAGTTTTTAAAGTTTATTTAGAATAGTTTTTCCAAGCTATATTAATTTTGATTTTGACTGAAAGTTTTTCTGAAAAAAAAAAAAAAAAACACTTTTGAGAGATCTTCCAAATATTTTTAGAAATAACACTTGGAGCCAGGAAACGAAATGCAGTTTATAGGATGTTCTGTCAAAAAAAAAAAAAAAAAAGGACCACAATTTGATCGCCATCTTATCTCACATTTGTTTTTTTTTTTTTTTGCTAAGTTCCATCTTATCTCACTTAATCCACTCATTTTTTATGCCCAAATTCCAATTAATCCCTTTCTCTACCACAAATTTGAACAAAATGATTTCTAAGGGCTTGTTTGGAACTTTAGATTTGAACCTAAATTTTTCATATCAATTTTTATATTTTCTTTGTTTGAAAAGTCAACAAAATTATAACTAGTTTTTTAAAAATCAACCAACTCCAACTTAAAATTTTGATTTTGAACTTTTGTTCCAAATGCAAGTTTTTATGCTATTTTACTTTCAGAGAAACAAAAATCTACATTAACATAAGACTGGTCCAGAAAATATTCCATATAACACCTTATCACTTGATTAACTATGCACTTTTTTTTTATTAGAAAGGACCATTATGTACCGTTTAAAGAGCTTAGGGATCTTTTAGCCAAAAAAAAAAAAAAAATATTTGATGATCAAGGTGCAACTTCGTAAAACAATTAAGGACCAAATGAGCAATATATGCCTTTAGATAAATTCTGATTTTGCTTATAGTTTTATAAATGTTTCTTTAGGAAAATTCAAAATTTGTCTAATTTATTTTTATCAAAATATTACTTATGCTTTCATTGCACGAAATTAGGTGGAGATGAGTAGGAGCACATGCCCCATCTCAATTTTTGGAAATTTGTAATTTTAATCCATAAGTTTACTTAATTTTGCAAAAATGCTCACAATAATTTTTTTTCTTAAATTTGCCCCCTTCTTTTTTTTTTTTTTTTTTTTACAACCTATCTTAATAGTGCCCGTAGTAAAGTAAAGTCCCGACTCCGTCCGTTCAAGTTCAACATTTTGGCGTGGACAAAACTGCCACAGTTTGACAATGTGCTGTAGAAGTTCTGAAGAAAAATTAAGCATTGCAAGACTTTATTGAAACAATTAAATGCTAAATCTAGTAATGAATATCTTAGGCATTCCTGGATTATATACATGTAAAAGTTGCAGACCAACATCAATAAGTAAATCTTATAGAGTACTTCGAAATGTGAAATTTCTCTAAGGATACAGCTATGTTCACTGTTTATGACAGAGCGTGAATATTGCACAAAATGACTGTTTTTTGAGGAAACCGTTCGACATAACGTTGCGGATAGCACGAATATCGCATTTCTAGTACTCAATCAGAAATAACTTCCAACGCTAGGGCCATATGTCTTGCAGGCGCCTCGTTGTTCGTCTCTGATGGACCGATAGAGGCGAATGGATTAGGCGGCATGGCTGACTCTTCCCCTGCTTCCAGCATTTGAACCACGGTTTTCATGGTAGGACGACTCACTGGATGCCACTGGATACCCCAAAGTCCAACAATTGCTAGTTTCTTCGCGATTCTAGCATCTCCCTCTTCTTTGATACGGATTCGAAGATCATCACCTTCTTCTAGAAGATTATAGATCCATTCTGGGTAGTAAATTTCGTCAGCGTTTTCCTTTGTCACATTTGTATTTTTTCTTCCTCCTACCATTTCAAGCAACAATATTCCGAAACTGTAGACATCTGACTTGTAAGACACATTTCCGAAGTTCCTAGAGTATACTTCAGGAGCAATATACCCCATTGTTCCTCTAGCTATACTCATCGACACCAAACTTTGATCCTTAGAGCACAACTTCGCTAGACCAAAATCCGAAATTTTAGGAGTGAAGTTGATATCCAACAAGATGTTATGGGGTTTAATATCGAAATGAAGGATCCTTTAATCACAGCCTTCGTAACGACCCGTCTAGCACAGGCCGTTACCATACATACATACATACGTAACTTGTCTTACATATCATACTTACTTACTTAGCGAAAATAACGGAATATTTTTTTTTTATATGAAGCGCACGAGCGTATAACGATAATTAAATAAAGATGTTCAAACATTAAATAATGTATATAAAATGACAAAACACGTAGCGGCTATCATTCCCACATTTCACAGCTCGCCCTGCCACGCTCATCCATCTTGCATCAGAGATTGCCCGTAGGTTGCTTACCTACAGCATAAACGTAAGACGTGAGCTTTCGCTCAGCAAGTATAACTATTGCATCAGCGACACCAAATAAAACATAGCTTACATATCATAACATAACTTATTCCATGCATAACATACTTAACCATGCATGAATCATTTATGCTTCATTATGCTTTCTTATTCTTTCATAACATTCTTTCATAACTTATCTTGCTTATGGGTCCCTTAACATAAGTGTCCGTACCGGGCGCGCAACTATGGAGTGGTTGGGACGGCCAGTCCATTTCCAACTCAAACCATAGTCCAACCCGACCTAACGTGGGTCGGTACGACACGGGCAAGCGCTTACTTTTCATCATCTCATTCTTGATCTTATTCTTATCATAAGAATTGGTGAACATGCATCATGATGTCACACATACATAAATCATAATCATCTCTTAGCCATATCATACATCATAACATAGCCATGTAATAAACTTAACATATCACATATCATATTCTAGCATCACATAATTCTAACATACATCCTAGCATACCTCATAGCATCAAACATACTAGGCAAGTAACACAACAAAAGCCTATGCTGTAGGTGGAGTTGTACTTACTTCGTTTGCTATGTCCGATAATGTACTGCTCCAAGTCAGGACACAACAGCAGGTTACCTCCTGCTATGATAAAGGACATAGGTAAGGGTTCATAATCATAACCATAAAATGTTGGTGACCTAACCAACATTCATACATAACCTTAGTTATATGTCCCCAACATAAACACATGATAACTTACTTGGTTACAACAAGTAACCCTAGTGTTCAAGGTCTACCACACTTGGATTATAACTTATTAGGTTACATAAGGTAACCTTAGGTACTAAGTCCACATACATACAAGTAAGGTTAGGTTACCATCCCTAACCTTGGGTTTAAACCTCATCATACTTAATCCATAACCTGCTGGGTTATTACAAGTAACCCTAGGTTTTAGCCCATTACTAAACTTAGTATCTTATTGGGTTACATTGGGTAACCCTTAGTGTGAACCAACTTGGTCAACCTAGGTCAACTCCTATTGGGTCACTAAAGCCCAATTTCTTAAGTTGGATCATATTGGGTGACTATGGGTAACATTGGGCTTTGGGCCCAGTCCAGTAACTCGGGTATCCTTTCCGGTTACCATTAGTCATCATCTTGTTTCCATATTTTAAGATAACTTGGTCCAAAATTCTCTTTGGCTTTTCTTTTGGGAAAAACTTAACATTTTAAGTTCTTTTTATACAAAAATCCTTTGTTTAACTTATAAAAATTTGGGACTCTTAGAGTGTGGTTTGTAAAAGTTATTAAGTGTTGGAACTGCCATTGGAACAGTTTCCACAGTCAATTTATCAGTGTTTGTGCAAGAATGTCCTTTTCCTGCACTGTTCTAGAAAATCCTGTGCAGGAATTTCCTGTTTTCTGCACAGTTTTTAGAAATCCAATTTTATTTAAAAAATCTGGATTGAATTAGAAAAAGTTGTCTCACGAAAGTTTTAGATTTCAAAAAATCCTACAACTTTCGTGTTTTACACAAAACCCGGTTCGGACTCTAACCCACTCGTTTTCCCTGTTGAACTCACCTGGCCGTGCATGAAGTCTGGGCACGGTCAGGCTCGGATTTTTATAAAAAACGAGGCCGTTGGTGCCTTATTTTAGAAAACCGTTCACGTTAACCTCTAGGAAAAACCCTTCTCTACAAATTTTATGTTTTAAGTTTTCCCAAATTCGGCCTTTAAAGGCCTCAAAACCGGCTTTCCAGAAAACTGGCCAGTTTTACCCGAACTGGCAGTTTTCTTGCTTTAGTTGGTTTTACGTCCTAATTGCGCAATCTAACTCAACCAGCCACCACGGGAGCCTAAGATCAAACATGCAACGCTTTTCTAACGTAAAGTTTCATTAAACACATCATCAATCATGCCCATGCAAACCATTATTGATTTTGTACCAACTAAGGTTTGCATGAGTTTTATGTTGCACAAACCATTCCATACATCTCTAGCAACCTAACATGCACATTCTTCATCATACTTAAACATATTTGGGGACATACAACCTTATCAAACATCAAGCATGCAAACCCTAATAATCATGCAAGCATAAGCACATAACCATGCAAAGCTCATAAATCAAAACCACTCATAAACCTAATCAAGCACAAAACCTTAAATCTAATCCTAAAATCTAATCTAGGACATGAAAATTAAATTGAGCTTATGCTCTTACAAATCCAACTTGAAATACACTTAAATTTCCAACTTGAAGCTCAAATTAAAAAGCTTACGGATCAAAGGGGATTACCTCTAAATTTGGCTTGGATCCAACACTTTTCTTCTTGTTTCTCTTCTCTAAAAACCGAGCACTTGCTCCCTTTGGTTCTCCACCACAACCGGCCTCCCTAGGCTTTGGGGGTTCCAAAATTTTTTAGCCACCCTTGCTTGGTTCCAACAAAATCCGACCACCCTACACTTACTTCTTTACTTCACCTTTTTTTTTTTTTTTTTTCTTCCTTCTCTTTGAGTTCGGTTTTTAGAGGGGAGAGTGAATAAATTTTGGGCATGGTCTAGGGGCATTTTCTCATTTTTGTGAACCAAAATGACCACCCCTTCATCACCTATTTATAGGTGAATAATGATTTTCTTTTTGGATTTATTTTTAATCCAAAATTTGCTTATTGGTCCTTGAAGCAAAAATATTTGCCCAAAAGTCCCTACACATGGCCGGCCATTATGGCTTACTTGGGGAGCAAGTTCTTTGCTTATATCATCATGATATCATCATGCTTACATCATGCTTACCTCACTTTTTCTTAAAATTGCACTTTGGTCCCTAAGGACAAAATATTTGCAATTTAGTCCCATGGGTGAGGTGTCCTCCCTCTAGGCCTTGTTTGGCTTTCCTCTTACTATGCAGTCCATTTTCATGCTAACACAGATATTTCCAAGACTGCTCTTAACTAATACAGTATTGTTATACTGGACAGCAGTCCAGAATTCATCTGTGAATAAAAGGACTGCGTAAAATTTTTCTTATAACATTAATTCATTTATCCCTTAATATTCTAAATAATGTGCTTGATTTTTCTATAGTGGTTTTGAGTCTTATTCTTACTATCTTGTCCGTAATGACGGTTTTTCGCAATATATTTTCCATACTGCTTGTCATACTACAATACCGTCATACCTTTGACCTTTTTGGTCAACCTTTGACTTTTTTGATCAATTTTGACTTTTTCTGGTCAACTTTGACTTTTTCGGTAAAACTTTGACCAACATGAAATCATAGACTTTCATTCTACATTTTTGCTCAAAAGGTCATATGCTTGGCTAAGCAATCATTTTTGAGTCTTATAACATCATAAGAACTCTCAAAATTTAATAAAAACCCTAATCGGGCTAAACACCTTCATGGTACAGCTTAAATTCGTTGAAAAGAAAATCTTAATATCGTAAAAAGCTAGTCATTACAGTAACGACCCAACTTTTCAATTCGTTAACTAACTTACTTATTCTTAATTCATCTAGTCTTGACATTTATTTATGTTAGGTTCCAAAAATATATATATATATATATATTTTACATACAGATTATGTAATGACTAGCTTTATAGCATTACGTTTACTCTTTGTAAAGAATTGATTGTATCTTAAAGGTATTCTTGAAAGAGCCCGGTTAAGGGTTTTCATGATGTTTTGTGAGTTCTTATGGTTTTATAAGTGTAACGACCCGCCTAGCACAGGCCGTTACCGTACATACATACATATCGTATATTTCGTACTTACTTATTTGATGTAAACAGCGAAATTTTTTTTTATATTGTGTGACACACACACGAAGGCGTACGTAAGATATAACGAATATTAATTAAAGTCGTTCGGCATATAAATAACATATAAAATAATTACACAACGCGTAGCGGCTCTATAATTCCTACGGTTCATAGTCCGCCAAGCCTCACCCCTCCATCTTGTATCAGCAATTGCTAGCAGGTTGCTCACCTACAGCATAGACGTAAGACAGTGAGCTTTCGCTCAGCAAGTACAATTGTCCTATACCGCGACACAACACAATATGACATACATACATATATAACTTAATCATTGCATAACATCATATAGCTTAACATAACATAACATAAAGTAACTTATCCTACATATGCATGAGCCATTTATGCTTTCTTATGCTTTCTTATCATTCATAACTTGCTTTCTTAGCTTATCTTAACATATGGGCCCCATAAGTGTCCGTACCGGACGCTCAACTATGAATTGGTTGGGGCGGCCAGTCCATTTCCAACTCAATCCATAGTCCAACCCGACCTAATGCGGTCGGTACGACACAGGCAACTTGCTTGCCATCATAACATTCTTTATCTTGTATTTGATCTCATTCTTTGTTAAGTAGTGAACATGCTTCGTGATGTTTCACATAATTAAATCATAGCATATCTTAACCTTAACATGTTTCTAACATTATTTATAACATACTTCATAGCATTTTACTTTTCATAACATATTTCATGACATTTCATAAATCATAGCATACAATTATAACATTTGTAACATTTCCTAAATCCTAACATATAACTTTTATGGCATTTAGCATGTAACACTTCATCATCCGTAGCACTTAACATTTCATACTTAGGCAAGTATACACAACAAAGCCTATGCTGTAGGCGGAGTTGTACTTACCTTGTTTATGATTGTTGTGTCCCCTCTCTAGCTTGAACTCGTTGGGACACCGTCGTATATTATATTCTGTAATCGAACAAAAGTAAGGGTTATAAATGTTGGCAGTATAACCAACACTCTTATATAACCTTAGTTATATGGCCTTACTTAATTTTACGTTATCCCACTTGGTTACATTGAGTAACCCTAGGGTTTAAATCTATTCTAATTGGATTATTATTATTTAACTTTAAATTTCCAAAATATCCATTTTTGTTTTCTTTTTAGAAAACCTTAGGTTTTTGGTACAAAACCCTTTATTTTACTTGAAAATTAGAAATCTTAAGGTAAAATTCATAAAAATTATTGACTATTGGAAACTGTCATTGGAACAGTTTCACAATGCCAATTTACCAGTGTAAGTACTAAGTTACCCTTTTTCTGTATCATTTCTAAAAATCTCGTGCAGGAATCTCCTATTTCCTGTACAGTTTTTGAAAACCAATTTATTTAAAAATCAAAGCTGATTTTGGAAAAATTGTCTTCACTAAAGTTTTAGCTATCGCAAAGCCCTGCAACTTCCATTTTTTGAGGAAAATCTAATTCGGACGTTAACACCTTTAAATTTCTTGTTGAACTAATCCTGGCCGTGCATAATCCTGCGCATGGTCAGGTTCGGTTTTTGGTAAAAACCAAGGCTATTGAAACCTTATTTTGAAAAAATGTCTATGTTTCTCACTAGGAAAAACCCTGTTCTACAACTTTCATGTTTTAAGTTTTTCCTAATTCGGCCTCTAAAGGCCTCAAAATCAACTTTTCCCGAAACTGGCCAATTTCTACCCGAAATGGCAGTTTTCGGTTTCAATTTCGTTTTACATCCTATTACGTTCACCCTACCTCAACCGAACACAGCGGGAGCCTAAATCAAACATGCAGTACGTTTCTAACGTTCAACATTCATCATACACATCAACATAAGCATCATACATAAACTTAGAAAACCCTAATCATACAATCAAACACCTAATATGCACATTTTTTTCAACCACCAAACAAAACCCTAACCTATCAAGCACAATCCCTAATTTTCTCAACTAAGGCAGCAGTAAACAGTGAGCTTATGCTCTACAAACCTTGCTTAAAATACATTTATATTTCTCAAATGAAATTTAAATGAAAAGCTTAGAGGTTTAGGGGGGTTTTACCTCACTTTTGGGTCCAAATTTGGCTTGCTCTTCTTCTCCTTTTTTCCTCCTTTCACAGCCGGCCTTCCAAGGTCAGTTGGCTCCCAAATGTCCAGCTTTCCTTGCCCAAATTTCAGGTCACCACAGCTGCTCAACTCCGGCACCTCTTGGCTCCAAAAACCCGGCCTCCCTAGCTTGATTCTCCCTTGCTTTCTTCCTTCTTGTAACCGGCCCTTTGGCCTCCAAAGGTTTCCAAAATTTGTGGATACTTGGTTGATGCTCCAAACCAAAATCCAAACACTCACAAACCCTAATCTCACTTAGTTCTAAGAATTTTTTTCTTGCCTTTCTCTTACTACACACAACCGGCCACTACTAGGGCATCAAAATTTTTTTCCAACTTTTGCTTGTTTCCCCTTCACAAAAACCGATCCACTCACTTTCTTTTCCCTTGATCTTGGCTGAGATTTCTCTCTTTTCTTTCCTCTCAAAACCGGTTCTAGTTGAGTAGAAATTTGGGCATAATTTTGCTAGCTTTTCTAATTTTTTTGTGAATTAAGGCACCCCTATTTATAGAGGTTGGAAATTCCTTGTGATTGCAACATTTAGTCCCTCAAATTTTTGCAATCAGCCCTTGACCCCCCAACAGCTGGCCGGCCACCTTGCTGTAGAAGCCTCCCATAATTCTTTCCAAATTTTTCATTAAATTAGCTAAAATGATGTAATAATTAAAAAGTAAGTGAGGTAAGCCTACCTTAAGGCTTGTTTGCCACTTTTTACTATTAGACAGTCCATTTTTAGGTTAACATAGGTATTTCCAATACTGGATTCGCTTATACACAGTATTGGTATTTTGAACTGCAGTCCAAAATTCATCTGTGTAAAACCGAACTGTATAAAAATTTTCTCATAACTTGGAACCACTTGGCCAAAGATATTCTAATTAATGTGCTTGATTTTCTATGGTGGTTTTGAATTCTAAACATATCGTTTTAATTATAAAAACGGCTTTCTGCAGTACAATTCTATACTGCGAATTATTTAATCGTACATCCTTTTTTCTTTAACTTTTTGGGTCAATCTTTGGCTTTCTCGTCCGCCATTGAATTTCTTGTCAACTGCTGACTTTCCCGCCAAACTTTGACTCCCGTGGTCAACAGTTGACTTTTTGATCAACCGTCGACGTTTTTCGGTCAAACTTTGACCAACATAAAATTTTTGGTGATTTTGCTCCTTTTTGCCTAAAGGTCATTTGCTTGACTAAGCAATCATTTTCGAGTCTTATAAAATCATAAAACTCACAAAAACGTAATAAAAACCCTTAACCGGGATTTTTCATGCATATCTTCATATTTTGTACAAATTTCTTAAAACAAAAGAAATCGTATTATTGTGGAAAAACTTGGTATTACAATAAGACTCAAAAATGATTGCTTAGCCAAGCATAAGACCTTTTAAGTAAAACGGAAGCAAAAATTTCCAAATTTTATGTTGGTCAAAGTTTGACCAAAAACGTCAACGGTTGACCAAAAAGTCAACTGTTGACCACGGGAGTCAAATCTTGGCAAGAAAGTCAACGGTTGACAAGAAAGTCAATGGTGGATGAGAAAGCCAAAAGTTGACCCGAAAAGTCAAAGATATGATTATACGGTAAAATAATTAACAGTATAGAAATTATACTGTGTAAAACCGTTTTTACAGATAAGATAGTATATTAATAACTCAAAACCACCATAGAAAAATCAAGCACATTAATTAGAATATCATGGGCCAAGCGGCTTCAAGTTATGAGAAAATATTTATACAGTTCGTTTTTACACAGATAAATTTTAGACTGTAGTTCAATATAACAATACTGTATATAAGTGAATCCAGTATTAGAAATATCTGTGTTAGCTCAAAAATGGACTGCCTATTGAAGAAAAGAGCCAAACAAGCCCTAGGAAGGATGACATCACCTTATCCACTACTACAAATACGGGATTTCACGACGGTACTTCGACGACCGTTTTTTAAAAAACCGTCGTGGAAAATTAAAATTCCACGACGGTTTTTTAAAACGGTTGTGGAAACAGGAGTTTTCCACGACCGTTAATTAAACGGTCGTGGAAAACTTCCACGACCGTTAAGTTAAACGGTCCTAGTTTCCACGACCGTTTTAAAAAACGTTAGCTAAACGGTCGTGGAAACTTTTCCACGACGGTTTGTTTAAACAGTCGTGGAAACTGTCTTGGTAACAACCGCGACGGTTGTTTGCTAGACGGTCGTGGATTTTATAGCTTCCACGACCGTTTTTAAGAAATCGTCGTGTAAAATTCGTGAAAAAAATGCGTTTAACACCGGAAGTTTATCAACTCTAGCTTTCTCTACATTCCAATCTAATTCTGATCGCTCCGAAAACAAGCAGTACACCGTTTGGACGTCACTACCACCATCTACTATATATATATATATATATATCCATCATCATTATAAATTCTCTGTAAGTGATAACTAATTATTGATTGACTAGTTTTGTTGTGTTTTTTATATTAATATTATTGATGATTTGTAGATATGATTTTATAAATTAAGGTGTTTTTTGTTTTATATATATGTTTTGGGATCGATTTAGAGTTAAATTGTGCAATGGGTGGTAATAAATTAATTAAGTTATCAAGATGAGCTATGTTTCCCCCGGTATTTAGACCTTAATTAATTATGGTTGTTTAGATGGGTTTGTATTTTAATTTGTTATGTTCTTAAGTCGATCGATTTTCAATTGTTGATGATCAATTAATGGGCCGTTGTTAATTAATAATGAAAATTATATATATGCATGTTACATTAAATAGAGTAATCGACCTTCTAATAAAGTATTTAATTTTAATTTTTCTATTTAGGAGTTGCAAATCATGGACAGGAAATGGATGTGGTTTGATAGATTGTCTAAAGCTTATGAAGTTGGTGTTGAAAAATTTTTGTCATTTGCCAAATCTCACACACAAGATGATAAGATTCCTTGTCCTTGTCAAATTTGTGGTAATCATATATCTCATTCCATTGATGATGTTAGAGGGCATTTGCGCGCTTATGGGATTATTTGTTCTTACCAAACTTGGTATTTACATGGCGAAGCTTTTTTCGATATTAAATCTACTTCGACGACGGCTAAAGGTAAAGAGCCTATTGTTGAGGAAGACGTTGGTGATAATATGTTCAATATGGTAAATGATTTGGAAGAAAACTTTGTGCACCGTCCGGAGTTATTTGAGGCAATGATTGATGATGCCGAAACGCCCTTGTATGTCGGGTGTACAAAATATACGAAATTAGGGGCATTGGTTAAATTATGGAATATGAAAGCGGCGAGAGGGTGGACGAATTCTAGTTTCACGACTCTTTTAGAATTTCTAAAAGATGTTCTGCCGGAGGATAACAAAGTGCCACCTAGTATGTACGAGGCGAAGAAGACGTTGAGCACTTTGGAATGGAATATGAAAAGATACATGCTTGTCCAAATGATTGCGTCCTTTACCGGAAAGAATATGAAAATTTACATGAATGTCCGGTTTGTAACGAGTCAAGATGGAAGAAGGGCAAGATGCCATCGAATGGTAGAAAAGGAGTGCCGGTTAAGGTGTTATGGTACATTCCACTGGCTCCACGCTTACGTCGTTTATTCCGCAATGCCGATCATGCTAAAAATTTGACATGGCACCATGATAAACGTGTTGATGATGGTAAACTTAGGCATCCGGCCGACGCACCACAATCGAAGACCTTTGATGACAATCATCCAGATTTCAGTGCCGAACCAAGGAATTTACGTCTCGGTTTGTCAACGGATGGAATGAACCCATATAGTAACATGAGTAGTCGACATAGTAGCTGGCCGGTCATACTTGTCAACTACAATCTCCCACCAGAATTGTGCATGAAGCGGAAGTTCTTGATGTTGACATTATTAATCTCTGGCCCGCAACCGGGGAATGACATTGACGTGTACTTGGCACCATTAATCAATGACCTCAAAAGCTTGTGGGAAGATGGTTTACAAGTTAAAGATTCTCACCGTGGAGATACGTTCAATCTTCGTGCAATGTTGATTTGGTCAATTAATGACTTTCCTGCACTTGGCAACCTATCTAGTTATCCGGTGAAGAGTTCTATAGGTTGTCCAGTTTGTATGAAGGATACATCTTCCATCCGGTTGAAGAATGGTAAGAAAACCGTTTTCCTTGGTCACAGGAGATTTTTGCCAACAAATCATCGATACCGCAGACAAAAGAAGGCTTTTGATGGTAATACCGAAGAAAGATCCGCTCCTCGGATTTTGTCTGGCGAAGCCGTTTTTGAGATGGTTAAAGATGTGAAAGTAGTTTTGGGGAAGAGAAAACGTAAGGCTCCAGCTGTCGATGGACCTTGGAAGAAGAAGTCAATCTTTTACGAGCTTTCATATTGGAAGTCACTTTACATTCGTCATTGCTTAGATGTTATGCATATTGAGAAAAACGTTTGTGAGTCGATAGTGGGCACGTTACTTGACATTCCAGGCAAAACTAAAGATGGTGAAAAAGCACGGTTGGATCTTGAAGAGATGAAGATTAGACCAAATTTGCTCCCTGATAAAAGATCGACGGGCACATACTTACCTCCGGCAAAGCACACATTGTCGAGACAAGAGAAGAGAAAGCTTTGCGAATGGCTTGCGTCCGTTAAAGTGCCAAGTGGGTACTCTTCTAACTTCAAACGATTGGTGTCGATGAAGGATTTAAGGGTCATTGGAATGAAAACACATGATTGTCATATCTTGATGCAACAATTACTACCTCTTGCATTGCGGGGAGTTTTAACGAAAGACGTGCGATATGCAATTACAAAGTTATGCTCATTTTTCAATTCAATATGCTCGAAGGTAATTGATCCACTGATGCTAGATTCGCTGCAATCGGAACTTGTGATGACATTGTGCATGCTTGAGAAGTACTTCCCACCGGCCTTTTTTTATATCATGATCCACCTAACGGTGCACTTAGTTCGGGAAGTTAAGCTATGCGGACCGGTCCATTTGAGGTGGATGTATCCTTTCGAAAGGTACATGAAGGTTTTGAAGGGTTATGTGAAGAACCGAAATAGGCCGGAGGGATGTATAGTTGAAAACTACATAGCCGAGGAGTCAGTTGAATTTTGCTCTAAGTATTTGTCTACCGCGGACCCAATAGGGTTGCCAAGGAGCAGGCTATTTACGTCGAAAGGACTATCCGTGGGCGTTCATTCACCAGTAAATCGAGATGAATGGGAAAAAGCTTGCTTGTATGTTTTGCACAATGCTAAGGAAGTGGAGCCTTTCATTGAAGTTCACATGACGGAATTAAAAGTTGCGAATCCAAGAAAAGCCAGATCTGAGAAGTGGATTCAAGATGAGCACAACCGGACATTTCGGGAGTGGCTAAGAAAACATTTGCATATGAAGTCTGTCCATTCTCAAGACTTAATGAAGATAGCAAGAGGACCGTCATCGATAGTCACAAGATATACATCGTACTTTGTCAATGGCTACACCTTCTATTGTCGCGAAAGAGATGAGAAGCATACCGTCCAAAATAGTGGTGTCAGCCTTCGTGCGGAGTCTATGCATATTTCGTCCGCAAAGGACAAGAACCCGGTATACGGTCTCATGAACTACTATGGGTTCATTGAAGATATTTGGGAACTAGATTATTGCGGCTTGCGGATAGCACTTTTTAAATGCAAGTGGGCTGACAATAATTTTGTTAAGATTGATAGGGACGGCGTGACAGTGGTGGACTTTAGGCGTTTGGGATACAAAAATGATCCTTTCATTATGGCGTCGCAAGCAGTACAAGTCTTTTACACAACGGATCCCGCCAATTTAGAGTTATCTTTAGTTGTGCCAATTAAGCCAAAAATGCACGGGGATGACCAAGACTATGTTGAAGATTGCAGCGACATTCCATCTTTCACAAACGGATTGCCACCGGTGGACGAGATTGATGATTTGGACGATGATGCCTCACACTTGCTTCGTTTAGATGTAGAGTGGACTCGTGTTGAGAACAGTAAAAAGAAAAACAAACAAACTTGACATTTTATTTTTCGTTGTATAAGATTGATATATATTACACACTATGTACAATATATTACTTTTTTTGGATGAAATGTCCATTAAGTTAGAATTAATAGAAGATATTTTTTTTGTTCAAATTGGCATGTTCGTGCATAACACACAGGTGTGGGTGAGGCGACGGGATTATAAAAGGAAAAAATTTTAGTAAAATTACAATATTACATGTTACAACGACGGTTTTTTGTTGAAACCGTCGTGGTATGTGCTATTTTTGAAATTTATTAATTTTAAAAAAAAATTTATTTTTTAGCACAATTTTTTTTTTCAAAAATAGCACATACCACGACGGTTTTTTGTTTAAACCGTCGTGGTATCTTCAATACCACGATGGTTTCAACAAAAAACCGTCGTGGTATGTGTTGTTTTTAAATAAAAAAAATTTATTTTTTAGCACAAATTTTTTTTTTTCAAAAATAGCACATACCACGACGGTTTTTTGTTGAAACCGTCGTGGTATCTTCAATACCACGACGGTTTCAACAAAAAACCGTCGTGGTATGTGTTATTTTTAAAAAAAATTTTATTTTTTAGCACAAATTTTTTTTTCAAAAATAGCACATACCACGACGGTTTTTTGTTGAAACCGTCGTGATATCTTCAATACCACGACGGTGTATGTGCTGTTTTTGAAAAAAAAATTTGTATTAAAAAATAAATTTTTTTAAAAAAATACCACGACGGTTTCTAATTGAAACCGTCGTGGATTCGTGAAATTTCAAATTTCGCCCGAAAACCGTGCGCGCGGATTCTTTTTGGTGTTTTTAACTCTCCTATCTCGATTTTCACTCAATGTTTTCGGCATTCTCACCCTTATTTTGCTTTGGTTCTCCTCCAATCTCCATTTGACTATCTCATTTTTGGCACCATCTTTGCCGCCCATTCTCTCTCTTTCCTCGCCCACTCCCCCTCTCCCTCTCCCCTCGCCTCTCGCCGCCCACTCCCCATCTCCCTCCCCCCTCCCCCTCTCCCTCCCTCTCTCCTCTCTCCTCGCCGCCCACTCCCCCTCTCCCTCCCTCTCCCTCCCCCTCGCCTCGCCGCCCACTCCCCCTCTCCATTTCTACTCGCCGCCCACTCCACCGTCTCCCTCTCTATCATTGCCGTCGCCCCGCCCACTCCCCCGTCTCCCTCTCTCTCCTTGCCGTCGCCTAAGCCGCCGATACGTTATTTCCTATGCCGTCTCCCTCTCTCTCCAAGGGAGACCGTTGTGGTTTCCCCAGGATAAAGGCCTATATTTGCCTAAGCAAACTATTTTTGAGTCTCGTAGCTAATTACCGAGAACTCAAACATATACTGATATTTAACTCAGATCATGAGCTTCATATCGTCATACATAATTAAGTCTTAAATTTTCCTTGTCTCAAAGGAAATCATAGGTTCATCATAATTTCGGGTTCTTACACCCAGTAAGACGAAAAGAGCATTGAGAGGAGCGGACTGCAAGACGTGATCACAAGCGTCCATTTTCACCACCCAAATATGCGCTCGGTATCAGCCCGTCAAAGTTGAACGGTCATCTGAAGTGCCAAGACTTCGTCACATGGCCGAAGAAGCTACCAGAAAATCCGGCCAGAGACACGATGAAGTATTGCGAGTTCCATAAGGATCATGGTCACCACACCATTGATTATAGGGCACTGCGAGCTGAAGTCACCGAGCTGCTGAAGAAAGGTCACCTTCGGAATTCCTCACTGAAAAAAGGAAAGAGACATATGGACTTGGCAACAAGTCCAAAGAACGAAAGATAGTGCAGCAAATCGAGGATACGCCTTCACCACCGCCTGTTCGAAAGACGATAGGCGTCATTTGTGGGGGTTCGACCTATAGCAGAGAGACTTCTCAGCAATCAAGTCTCACATAAGAAAAGCCACACAACCAATTACAACGATCATTCCCGATGATCCCACTGAACATTCAATCACATTCCACGGTAGCGAGGCAACCAGCCTCAGCCGACCCCACGACGATGCGTTGGTTTTAACATTGAACGTTTCAAATTGTGAAGTAGGTCAAATTATTGTCGACAATGGGAGTTCAGCCGACGTTCTTTTCCTCTCGACCTTAAGGGAAATGGAATTGTCTGGGTTGGACATCGAGAAGTCAACGACAGCTCTAACTGGTTTTAACGGAGAATCGACCACACCTGTTGGCAATATTAAGCTTCATGTTTTTGCAGTAGGAGATGAACAAAATGACCAGTTTTTTCATTTTGGACTGCCCATCTGCCTAAAACATCATACTTGGTAGGCCATGGATCCATGCCATGAAAGCAGTGCCATCTACATATCACCAGAGAATCTGGTTTCCTATGAAAAGGGGAATACGAGAAATAAAAGGAAGCCAAGAAATTGTTCGAACTTGCTACCTTCATTCTATGAAGATGAAGAAAAGTGACCGCTTGTAGCAATTAGAGATGAAGGAAAAATTAAGCAATCAAGCACAACCAAACGTTGAACAGCTCGACGAAATCCAAATTGATCCAGAGAGGCCAGATCGGGTCATCAACGTTGGCTCTTTGCTTGATGACACAGTTCACGGTAAGTTGATGAACTTTCTTCGAGACAACCAAGACTGTTTTTCTTGGTCACACAATGACATGCCTGGCATCGACCTTGAGGTTACGACACATCGACTCAACGTCGATCCTAGTCATAAACCTGTCAAGTAGAAAAGGCGAAAGCTCGGGATCGAACGAAATCGAATTGTTAACGAAGAAGTACGAGAGTTAATCGAAGCAGGACTCATAAAGGAGATACAATACCCGAAATGGCTGGCGAACATCGTCATTGTTAAAAAGAAGAACGGAAAATGGAGGGTATGCATCGACTTTACCGATTTGAATAAAGCTTTGCCCAGAAGCCAGCTTTCCATTGCCACATATTGATCGGTTGGTTGGTGCGACCGCAAGCCATGAATTACTCTCGTTTATGGACGCGTTTTTTGAATACAATTAGATTCTCATGCATCCAGACGACCAGGAGAAGATGGTGTTCATCACAGAGAGGGGGATTTATTGCTACAAAGTAATGCCATTTGGGTTAAAGAACGCTGGTGCAACCTACCAAAGGCTCGTCAACGCTATGTTCGCTGATCAACTCAGTCGAACAATGAAAGTTTACATAGATGAGATGCTGGTCAAATCGTTGAAGGCCGAAGATCACATTGGGCACCTGTCAGAATGCTTCTCAGTACTTCGGCAGCACAACATGCGCTTGAACCCCTCCAAGTGCTCTTTTGGCGTTTCGTCCGGGAAATTCTTGGGCTATATCATCACACAGCGAGGGATCAAAGCCAATCCAGACCAGATAAGAGCAATTATGAATATGCCATCACCGAGAAACAAACGAGAGATTCAGAAGCTGACTGGCAGGATCGCAGCACTAAGCAGATTCATCTCTCGGTCAACCGACAAGTGCCAACCCTTCTTTAAACTGCTCAAAGGAAACACAAAGTTCGAGTGGAACGAACGATGCCAGTTAGCATTCAATGAGTTGAAAAGGTATTTATCGACCCCTCCTATTCTAGCCAAACATCTAACTGGCGAGAGTTTGTTTCTATACCAGGCAGTTACAGTGGATGCAGTTAGCGCTGTCCTGGTTAAAGAGTCGAACGGAGAACAACCAGTTTACTATGTCAGCAAATCGTTGCTCAATGCTGAAACTAGATACCTGGTGGTTGAGAAGTTAGCCTTTGCCCTCGTCACTGCTGCACGGAAATCGAGGTCATACTTCCAGTCTCACTTGATCATCGTGATGACAACTTACCCACTGTGAGCCATTCTTCATAGTCTGAACTTATCCGGATGCTTAACAAAATGGGCAGTCGAGTTGAGTGAATTCGACATCGAGTATCGGGTCCGAACCAGCTTGAAATCACAGGTACTTGTTGACTTTGTAGCCGAATTGACTTCTGATCCTCTAACGACGAGCACTGAACTAGAAGATTGGTGGACACTTATGGTTGATGGAGCATCCAATGTCAACGGTTCTGGCGTAGGAGTATAATGCAGGTCCCCCGATGGTGAGGTTATCGAACAATCATTCCGCCTTGGATTCAATGCCTCCAACAATGAAGCTGAGTAAGAAGCATTGATTGCTGGACTAAGATTGGCGAAAACGTTGGGGCTCGATGTTTGAAAATTCATAGCGACTTGCAACTCGTTATGAACCAGGTACTTGGGGAGTATACAGCGAATGATACAAGACTGGAGGCTTATCTAAGCGTTATTTGTATGCTTATAAAGAATTTCGAGGAGCATACAATCCAGCAGATTTCAAGGGACTTGAATACACAAGCGGACGCTTTGGCTACATTTGGTTTAACATCTGGGCCAAACATATGTCAAAGTATTCCCATCGGCTTTATTGAAGAGCCGACCATTAAAATTGAAGCTACGATCGCTTCAGAGGAAGTCGGAAAAGACTGAGGACGCCCATCGTAGCTTACCTGAAGGAATGACTACTACCCGAAGACAAACAGGAGGCATGAAAGATCAGAATGAAGTCTGCATGATTTTCTCTGATCAACGACGTTCTGTATCGTCGTTCATTTAATGGCCCATACGCTCGTTGTCTGGACAAGAAAGAAGCTACATACGTTCTGAAGGAAATCCATGAAGGCGAATGTAGGAATCATTCTGGAGGAAGGTCTTTGTGCAATAAAACGAAACGACAGGGCTATTATTGGCCCACGATGCTCCATGACAGCGAAGACTTTGTTAAGCGGTGAGACAAATGCCAAAGACATTCCCCAATATTCCATCAACCTGCAGAACGACTGTCAAGCATTGGATCTCCTTATCCTTTCATGAAGTACTCGATGGACATAGTAGGGTCATTACCAAGAGCGAGCGGTCAACACGAGTACCTGCTAATACTAACTGATTACTTCACAAAGTGGGTCGAAGCAGAGGCATATGCGGATATAAAGGATTCGGATGTCGAAGGTTTCATATGGAAGAATATAATTTGCAGATTTGGCGTGCCCCAAGAGATAGTCACTGACAATGGATCTCAATTCATTTCTGGCAACTTCAGTAAGTTCTGTCAAGGGTGGAAGATCGAGCTTAGCTTCTCTACCCCAAGATATCCCCAAGGAAACGGACAGGCTAAAGCAACCAACAAGACAATAGTCCAGAATTTGAAGAAGAAACTCGAAGCTCGAAAAGGACGATGGGCCGATGAACTTCATGGCGTTCTATGGGCGTATAGAACAACCCCACGAAGAGCGAACGATGAGTCTCCATTCTCATTGACTTTTGGTGCAGAAGCGCTTGTTCCAGCAGAAATTGGCGTTCCCACACTTCGGCGACAACTATCCTTTGAAAATGAGGATCAGAACCAAGAGATGCTCAACGACAGTCTGGATGTACTTGATGAGAAATGAGATCGAGCTCTGGTACACATGGTGAATTATCAGCAATCTGTGGCGAAATATTACAACTCCAAAGTTCACCCACAAACTTTCAATGAAGGAGACCTCGTGCTGCGCAAGGTTTTCCAGAACACTGCTTAACCAAATGCTGGAAAGTTGGGATCAAACTGGGAAGGCCCTTACAGGATTTCGAAAGTCATCCGTCCAGGTGTTTATCGTCTGGAGACGAACAATGGAGTTGAAGTGCTTCGCAGCTGGAATTATCATCACCTTCGCAAGTACTACTTGTAATTTTTGAAATTTTTACAAAGTCTTATAATTTCTTGTAAACTTTGTTTGTAAAGGCTAGATCCATTACAGCGAACGTTCGATGCGAGATCGAACCTGTAGGTCTAACATTTACTAATTATTTGTCCAAGTTTAACGATGGATATACATTTTCAATTCCTTCGTGTTAATCTAACTGGCACACAATCTTGACGAACATTAACTTCATGGTCAAGGTTTGAAGAATCAACGTTCGTCCTTACGAACTATACGATTTATTATCATACGATAATTCATCACATATCGCAGCACTATCAATGCTCGATTCGTCATACAACATTTGACATTTCGCATCATCATCTACAATTTAATGTTCAAAAAAAAAAAAAAAAAAACATTACAAAACTACATCTATCATCTACTGCCACGTCTTGCTGTCTTCTGTAGGATTATTATTGGCAGGGGGCTTGACGCCAATGGTATCTTGCTCATTCGACGTTGGCACGGCTCCTTCAGCAGGGGCAGATGATGAACATCCAGCCTCATCGAGTGTATCCTCGTACAGCTCGATCTCATCATCGACGTCAGCGCCGACAAGGAGTCCTTGTTTATACTCTTTGTGGATATCATATCGAGCCCTGAGAATGGCCTTCTCGTACGCATCAACGATCTGAGCAACGAGCGCTGAATTATCAACTTCAAGGGTTTGAATTTTGGCCTGCGCCTCATCGAACCTATCGACCATGACTTTCATCATGTCGGTCTTTTCCTTCCCTGATTGGGTAACCCTTTTAAGCTCCCCTACCAAATCATTAGCACTCGCCTTGACACTTTCAAAATTCCGCTCAATGTTGAGCAGCTTCTCTCCGCGTTCTTTGTCTTTTTCCTCAAGCTCCTTGATATGATTCTTTTGCTCGAGAATCGTGTCAGTAGTACGGTACATCAATCCCGGAGCTTGCAGATTACTATGTAAGTGCAAAGGCATTGTTAAACAACTTTACCAACATGATCATTCGTGTTGAAATTTGGATTTATATGAGATAAGAAAACATACCTTCAAACCATCCCATAATAAGTCATCAAGATGGTTAGGAATTCGACCAGCATTTATGGTCTCAAGATCAACGTCAGACAACAATTGATGCATGATCTCAACACTAAGCTTCCTGTTCTGAAGGAGGCTCGTCCCTGGTGGCAAATTCACCCCTATGCTCTTATCATCCTGCTCAGACTTTCCCAATTCGACGTTCGTTTCTGGGGAAGCGGCCTTTGAGGCCTTCTTCTTTTTTGCCTGAATCTTTCTCTTGGGTTTCCCGTCTGCCTTCATTTTCTTGGCAGGGGACTGCACAGGCAAAACTAGAGGTTTTGGAGAAGACTCGATGACCGGCAAAGGCAAAGGTTCAGTACCTTGAGCAGTACTTACAGCTACAGCTGCTTTTGTAGCTTCTCTTTGTGCCTTCGTCTTCGCAAGAAGATCTTTGGGGTTGGGGAATTCCACGCTCATCATATCCAAGGCAAACTCTACAATTAAAGCCTCTTCGTCAGAAAGGGGTTCGATGAACAGCGGAGTGCCGAAGAGTCTCCTCAGCATTCCTCTGATCACGAACGACCAATCAACCTAGGAAGGAACTCGTTTAACTATACCTGTTGGGATGTTGATAAAGTTTTTCCAAAGGCTCGATGCCCTGAGTCTTTTGGGAACGTTTATCTCGTCCCACTCTCGGTTTGGCTGCGCAAGCAAACGTTCGAGCTTCTCCTCGAATAAAAGAGCCTTCGGAGGTCGCTTCTTTAGTTCCTTGCCTGCAACACAAAACAGAAAACTACATCAGAATTCAACAACACTTTGTTCAACCCTCGATGTTCTTCGTTCAAAACTTACGAAGAATACCCCATAAAGGGTAAAAAGTGTTGGCTAGTCCGCCTATCGATTTTTCGTTTACATGCATTAAGAAATAACGGTCCTACCAATATTGATCGGCGTTCTTCATTTCACCAATGTTTCTTCCTCCTCGGATACATCGAGTATCGACCATGATCCTTCGAGTTTTCTTGTGGATAATAAATGGCGAGGATGTCATCTACCGACAACTCGACGCCCGCTTCTTCCGCTAATACAATCAAACCCAAGAAAACTCTTATACCATTCAGCATCAATTGAGGAATTGCTAGTTGATAATGATGCATACTCTGGATGAGAAGAGGAGGAATGGGGAATTGAAGCCCGCACTCGAAGTAAATGGTGTACATGCAGATCCACCCCCTCTGACACGGTGTCCGCTCGCTCGTTTGGAAATGAGAGGTGAAGTTGGACTTCATTCGAAAACCCATATCAACCCCTAATGTCTGACAAATCTTCATCCGTCAAAACGGAACGAGGATTGACGTTCATAGAAAAGACTCAACACTGAGACGGCGTAGAGGTTTAGTTAATCGAGCTATTGGAGGGATTGATAAAATTCCATCTCCTGACACTGTTGCCGGACGATTCCTCTCAGACGCTTTATTGCTCGTTTCAGCGCCCTTTCGATTTTGAAGGAACTCATGTTCTAATCTCGAACGATGAACGGTCGATGTCCATTCTTCATTATCAGAGCTACTATCGCTGGAATCACTACTTATCCACTCTACATCTACGCCCTCGATGATTTCTTTATCCTTACCATGGGTTCACAAACCAAATTTTGGACGAACGATGGAAGACTTTTGGATCTACAACCTTTGTTCAGTCGAAAACCTATGAAGTTAGGGATGAACACGAAGAACAGCAAACCAAAAACCCAAAGAAAAACTCACCAAATCCCCTCAACCAAATCACTCACCAAAAATAAATACAGAAAATTAACATGAAAGACTCGGAAACAGAACAAAAATCCCTACAAAATTAAAATTACTCAAAATGGAGAAGAAGAGAAGAAATATTTCCTGAGATTCGAAGGTCTTGGGAAAACTTTCGAACTCTGATTTTTCGATTGCTTCAAGTGTAGAAATAGGGGAAGAATGGGGGAATGCGAAGCGTTATATAGCTTCGCAATACAACCAACGGTCCTAATTTTCAAGTGACGTCTGATTAAAGACGTGAATCATGAAACTTTTCACATTCCCGCTCAATGATCTTACGTCACAACGGTTCAAATTTTGAAAAAGGAGAAGCCGTCGCTTCGGAACACCCAATCAATGCAGTCCACGTGTATGAAGTGACTTTTCTTTTTGGGCTCAAGATTTTTGATCAAGAAATATCGGTTTGTTCAAATTTCCTTCATCTGACATATCAAAGATTGACACTGCATTCTAGCCAATGATCAAACACTCTATCGAGGAACCATCGCTCAATAGAGTGGGGGGCTATCTGTTGGGGTTAGACTTCGTCTTCCCATTACATCGTTAGCCTTCGATTGTTTATCAAACGAACAACAGACTCCTGAGTCAAATCTACAATATTTTCATATATTTAGGCCGGACCTAACTTATGATATTACTTCGTATAATTATGAACAATGATCGTTCGTATATTTGGGCCGGACCCAATTTACGATCTTAATTAGTTCCATCATGAATTATGATCGTTCGCATTCGAACATCGAACCAATCAGTTCAAATACGATCAGATGTACATCGAATCTAATATAAGCCACGAACTGCTCGTTTGCACGGACTAGGCCTTGTTTCCTAATCATCATTCGTCGCTTGTACTTGACGAGAATTACATGGGATACTCCCCATAACAGTCAAGCCCACAATCGATAATGACATGTCAGATCTTTTATGATAACTGACAAGCCCATGATTGACAATGACGTCACATCCCAATAACTGCTAAGCCCACTATCTGTGATTCATCCCAATAACTGCTAAGTCCATATCGTGACAAGTGTCCCAAAAGACATTGAGAGAGAACCGCTCACCTGGAATTACGGGTTCAGACCGACTATTCTTTCTCTATAAATAGAGGAAGACCCCCCTTCAGACAGGGGACTACTTTTGTCTGATTCTTACTTACCCTTACGCTGTCAAAATTCACTCAAAGAAGTTGTAATTCATTGTATTCAAAAACACTCATATACAGTGAAGAAACCACACTCACAGAAGACGTAGCACACATTTGGCGAACTTCTCTAAATTTCGGTGTTATTGATTGTCTTTTCATTTTTCTTACTTGATTATTTCGATATTATAATGCTTTATAAATTTCACCAATGATTTCCAAGGGCCCAATTGAATATTTGTTTCATTCCATTTTACTAACTTCTGTTAAAAATTTGACGGTAGATTCCCAGTATCTATATTCGTTACACCTAATCTCTAGTCACTGACATGTTTAAGGGTTCTTTTTTATAATTCATTTTCTTACTTATTTTTTTGAATCATACTTTCAGTAATATTCTTCTTTTACGTTTGTTTGATTTATGGATGTATATAATATTTCTAAATAGAGAACTATTCCTGATTGATATTTCGTATTCGAGTTTACAATTTTTTGAATATAATGACGTGTGATTGGCCTTTTAAGTTAAAATTATTGATTTTTCATTTAACTAGTTTTCAAATAGAATTAAATGAGGATATATTTATAATTTTAACTAGGAAGTGAGCATAAAAAAAGTTCAAGGTATATATGAATTTTGACTTATTATTTTTCTCTCTATCCGTTAAATCAGAAAACCATGAAATTTTTGTAGTGGAAAATATCATCCAAACATCTATCTTATACATGATTTAGTACATATCCAAATTTCTTTCAAGAAGCGTATGTTGAATTTCAAAACCAACTAGCTTAGTAGAGCTCTTAATATTAATCCCGCCAATGATGTCATGCAGGTATAGTTGTCATTGATCTTCCCTTTGAATCTCAAATTTCTCTTAATAACAATTGCAAGGAGATGAGCACTGCATGTTTCTTTCCAAAGTCAGGCTGATCAAATTGATGCCATACGGTTTATTTCAGTAATAAAGAGAGAGAAAGAGAGAGAGAGAGAGAGACCAAAAAAAAAAAAAAGGGCAGAAGAATGCAACTATTGAAAATAAGGTGGAACCTTGTAACACTAGGGCCATAATTGCAACCTTGAAAAAATCGTGGGCGGAATTAGTGAAATAAATAGAGACTCTTATCTGAAGATCTAAATCTTGAGGAGGATGATATTATCAACAGTCGTATTACTACCTAGAAAAAGGTAGAATTATTGCTTCGAGTTCTTAGAGAAATTAGCAGATTTTGAAATTTTGAGGAAAGGACTGGATAAAAATCTAGTTAAGAAAAATTTATCCTACAAACTTCGAAGTCATAGTATGAAGGGTTTTAAAATGAGCAAAATCATAATGATTTTTCTCCTTGATTGTTTATAATAGCTTTCTTTATTTATTTTTTTTCTGCTTTTAGTTTTGTAAGTTATTTTTATTTTATTTTAATCCTAAGGGATTTCTTTTATTACTTAATTAGGATGGTTTCTAAATCTCTCTAATTGTGTTCTTTTTATCTTTCTAATAATTTGGGTGGTGGTTTCAGTTCCTCTTCTCCATTTATTTATAGTTAGAAAATTTTTTTTTTGCTACAATGGATAACTAATGACAATGTCACAATATCTAAGAAGTCCTAGAAACACGACAACAAGAAGACCCTATATCTTTTAATAAGGAAATAATATCAATAAGTCTAGTATCTTTAAGTGAGGAAATTATATATCGAAAGAATAAAACGTAACAAGAAGTGCTGTATCTTTGAGTGAGGAAAGTATATGTGAAAAGAATAAAAAGTATTTGAGTTTATTTCTTCAAATGAAATTTGCGTTTTCTTTCTTCACTAATCTCTAAGTCAACTGATATTTTCCAAATATCTTTGAATAAATCGTGTGTAGAATTTTTAAACCAGCTTGCTAGCTAGGTTATTAATTAGAGCGCTTGATCAACCGGCCAATGATGTCATGCAAACGGATTAAATGAGTTTTCTAGATATATAGCTATGAAACCTTTTTTTTTTTTTTTAATTTGTTTTCATGTCTTAAGTTGGATAAATCCTCACGTTTATCATGTTCCACGTATAAAGAAGTGCACTTAGTCATGTTAGGGCATGCATGTGATCAAATTTTAATCCTCTCAAACCCAATGATGTCATACAAATTGATTTTTATGTACTTCTTTCGAAATTTATTGATTTTGTGACATACAAAAGATATACAATGGGAGCATTACTTATTAGCTTTCTTTAAATTTGAAGGTAACTAGTATATCCTTTCACTCTCACATAAAAATGAAATTCTTCCCATTATTCTCTTTATTTTTTGCCCAAATTTTCATCTTTCTCTTTTCATTTTCGGTTGAAGCTTCAGCGTACACTCCACAAGACTTTATAGAGTACCGTGCTACTCATGTATCCAACTCTACCTCCCCTCATGAACCCATTTTCTACACCCAAAATGATTCGGCATATTCAACCGTGCTGAATATATCCATACAAAACCGTTGTTTTTCTTCTCCTTCGACCTCGAAACCATATGTTTTTGTATTTTTATCTTAATGACTAATTTTTTAATTACAGTAATTACTTATTAGTATGATTTAGATTTTTTTTATAATAATATTTCTTAAGGATGATTTAAGTCTCTTATAAACAATTTTTTTTAGTATGATTTACGTTCTTTATGATAATTGTTACGTTATTAAGATAATTTATTTTTATATTATTATCATTGTCGTTTTAATAGAAAGTTTCTAATGTTTTTTATTTTTTATTTTTATTTTTTTGTGATAATGATATAGTTTCTAAAATTTAAATGTGATTTGAAATTGTTTATTTATACATGGTAATTACTAGATCATTATATATATGATACATTTTTAAACGTGCTATATCTTTTTTCTTTATGATAGTACTATGTCATTATAATGTTATTTCCTTATGTTAATTAAATATCATTATGTTGTCTTTTTTAGGTTTTAAAGTATTCAATATTTTTTAAATAATATTATTTTATTTAATATATTTGCTGTGAATTTTTTTTTATGACTAATTGTTTATCATAATTAGTTTTTTTTCATATGTTACATAACTTATATCTGTTACGATTCTTTTTTATTTATAATAAATCGAGTGTAATGATTTTTTGTTTCCTTCTATAAAATAGTTGCTAATATGAAATTTTTTAAAGAATTTTTCTTTCTTTTTTTTTTTTTTTTTTATCAATTCTTCATTTTTTTTATTTTCAATTCTTGATGAATGGGTGATATGGTCTTTATAAGTACCAATTTAGACATTTAAGTAAATAAAAGAAAAAATTGATATTTTAAAAATCACGGTCTTCAATTTAGACATTTATGTGTTTTCTTGATAGTTAAGAAATTGTTAGTTGTTTATAATGGATTAAATAAATCCAGCTAGCTAATTGGTGTAATTTTCATATCATTAAAATCTATTTTAATAAATAAATCCGCATGTTGCATCTATACAAGTGCATATTTGGTCCAGTAAGAGCGTGAGCTAAAATTTTTAATAATCATCTCATCTATTCCAAAGATGTCATACTACAAATTTTATTACATTGGTTTCGTACGAAATTTATTGATTCTTTGTCACAGAAAAGAAAAAACGAGAGCATTACTTGGCTTCTATAGATTTGAAGGCAATTATTTTTCCTTTCATCCTCACACAAAAAAAGTACTTCACTTTGTTCTCTACATCTTTTGCCAAAATTATTATCATCTTTCTCTTTTCAATTTTAGTTTCAGCTTCAACACACACTCATGGAGAATTTCTCCATTGCCTTTCCAGTCATGTTTCCAACTCTACCTCCAACCATGAATCCATTTTCTACACCCCAAATAAGTTATCCTACTCCACCGTAATGAATTCATCCATACAAAACGATCTTTTTTTTCTCAGTCGTCCCCAAAACCATTAGTTATAATCACGCCATTTCATGTCTCCCATGTCCAGGCCATGGTTTACAGCGCCAAGAAACACGGCGAACAGATTAGAACCCGAAGTGGTGGCCATGATTATGAGGGCCTTTCATATGTGTCCTACTTTAATGTCCCAAAATTTGTTGTGATTGACTTGAGAAACCTAAGTTCGGTTAGCGTTGATGTGGAGAGCAAATCTGCTTGGGTTGAAGCTGGAGCGACACTAGGCGAACTTTATTATGCGATTGGTAAGAAAAGTGAAAATCTTGGCTTCCCTGCCGGCGATTGTCACACTGTTGGTGTCGGTGGATAGTTTGGCGGAGGTGGCTACGGCTATTTGAAGCGGAAATATGGCCTCGCGGCTGATAATATTCTGGACGTGAAAATAGTCAATGCTAAAGGAAGAATTCTTGACCGGAAATCTATGGGGGAAGATTTGTTTTGGGCAATTCGCGGTGCTGGACCAGCAAGCTTTGGAATCGTTGTAGAATGGAAGGTTCGACTAGGTCCAGTGCCAACGACGGTGGATGTGTTTGATGTTCGGAGGAACAGGGAGGATGACGCGACAAAGAAGCTCGTTCATCGGTGGCAACACCATGCTGACAAAGTCGACGAGGATCTAACATTCTACATGATTTTCCTAACAGCTGTGAGTTATAATGTAATAACCCGAAATTTTGATGACTTGAGATTTCCTTAGATACAAGAAGAATCTAAGTCTAAATCATGTATGTAGATATAAAGCTTATGATCTGAATTGAATATCAGTATATATTTGAGTTCTTGTTTAATTAGCTATGAGACTCAATAATAAGTTATTATGTTATGTATGAGGTCTTTTGATAAAAGAGGCAGAATAAGGATTTATGACTTTATTCCGGTCAAAGTTTGACTAGGTTGACCTTAGGTTTGACTAAGATGGTACTACAGTGCAATCAACAGTATGGAAATTATACTGTGAAAAACCGTCATTACGGATGAAGAAGTAAGAATAAGATATGAGATTGCTCTAGAATAATCAGGAATAATATTTGGAGCAATGAGGACTTAGTAGTTTCGAGTCTTAAGAAAAATTTATACGTAGCCCAGTTAAGTGCAGATGGATTCTGGACTGTAGTCCAGTATGACAGTACTGTTTTTAGTGAAAAACAGTATTGATATTATCTGAGTTAGTAAGGAAATGGACTGCATAATTATATTAAGGGATTTTTGGAATTAAGTGGATAATTATGCATGAATTGGAAGCCAAGTGGCTTCACCAAAGCCGGCCACCTCACAGGGACTAAAGTGCATATATTTTGTCCTTAGGGGCCAAAGTGCAATTTTAAGAAAAGTAAGTAATTATGAATAAGTATGTAATTATTGATTTATGGAATTTATGGATATTCCTAACCAAGCCTCCAACTAGGCCAAAGATTGGTTACAAGCTTGGTTACATTGGAACAAGGAAATAAGTTAGAGATAAGTATGGAAATATTTTTGGTTGGTTCAAGCCAACATATGGCCGGTTGTCAAGGGGTACTTGGTGAGCAAGTAATTGCCTTGGTGAGTAAGCAATTGCCTTGGTGAGGTAAGCAAGCAATTGCCATGGTGAGGTAAGCAAGCAATTAGCTTGGAGAACAAGCAATTAAGTTAAATATAAGGTTGAAAGATTTTATTGGCTCACACTCATGCATGGCCGGCCATCCTAGGGATAAGGGAGGAAAAACATTTGTTTTTAAGGGCAAAGATGTAAATTCAAGGGGAATTTGTGAAATAAAAATAATTGTGAAAAATTTGGAATTTCCACCTATAAATAGGTGATGTGGAGTGTGAGTTGGTTCATTTAGTTAGACCCCCAAATTTCTAGTTCCTTCTCCACTCATTCTCTCCCCCTAGGAACCGAAACCAAATGAGAAGGAGAGGGTCGGATTTGTGGAGAGTAAAGCCAGGAGGGAAATTTTGGATCCAAAGTTTAGATCCAACTTCAAGGTGATAAGGTAAACCTCCTAAAATCCCTAAGCCTCTCAATTAAGTTTTGATTCAAGGGTTTATGTGTATTTCAAGTTGGTTATGTAAGAGCATAAGCTCACTTTTATTTTCATGTAATAGGAGTAGCCTAGATTGCTTGAATGTGCTTGATTAAGTTTTATTGGTCCATATTTGTGATTTGGTGCATGATTGTGATGTTATGTGCTAGATAGCTTATGATATGTGTGTATGCCTATTAGATGTTTGTTATATGTCCCCCACATACTTAAGAATGATGTAGCATGAATGGAAATGAGAATGAGAATGTATGTTGCATGTAAGGTTCAAGAAAACCATAAAAGAAACCTAGTTTGGTGAAGATCACCATATGGGTTGCATAAAGTATTGTTTGAATGAGAAATGAATACATGATAGTGAAACATTACGTAACACGCTGCATGATTGATTTAGGCTCACGGTTTTAACCGATCGAGGTAATGTGCGCGTAATTTTACGTAAGAACCAACTTAAACAAAAACTGCTAGTCTCGGGTCAAGACTGGGCAGTAATTTAGAAACTGGATTTTGAGGTCTTTAGAAGCCGAATTTGAAGAAAGTTAAAACTACAAAGTTGTAGAAATGAAAAATCCTAGTGGGGATGCATTAACAGTTTTTAAAAATAAGACTCCGAAGGCCTCTGTTTTTATGAAAATCCGAGTCTGGTCTGCCCAGACCTAATATGCACGGCTAGACAGGTTTAACATGGAAAAAGAGTAGGTTGGAGGCAAAAATGGGTTTTTCGTAAAGAATGAAAGTTGTAGGGTTTTTCGAGATCTATAACTTTCATGAAGAATTCCAAACAGATTTTAAAGTAAAACCTGATTTTCCAAAACTGTGCAGGAAACAGGAAATTCCTGCACAGGATTTTCTAAAACAGTGCATAAACAGGAAATTTCTGCACACGCACTGATAACTAAAATTTATAGGACTGTTTAAAATAGTTTATAAAAAGCGGTTAAAATTTTATCACACAAGGAATTATTTAATAAATTAGGCCAAGATATATGGTAAACAACTATAGGACCAAAAGTAACCGAGAAGGTTACCAACTTTTAATAGGCCAAATAATTTAGGCTATTTATAGTAACCACATGAGATACCCAAGTTATTGGGTTGGGCCTTACCTTATGGTTACCGATAGTAACCTAATGGGATAGTACTTTGAAAGTAATTGGGCCCTAGTAACCCAATAGGGTATCATTCAAATATGATTGGGCATTACCCTAGGGTTACCAATAGTAACCTAATGTGGTATTTATTTAAAATTAGTTGAGCCTAAAACCCATGGTTACCTATGGTAACCTAATAGGGTATTACTTGAAAAGTAATTGGGCCTTAGTATAAATAGTTACCTAACAAGATGCTAATCACTATTCACGTATGTTTGGGCCTTAAACCCAAGGTTCTAAGTAATCAAACAAGATATTGTTTGATTAGGCCAGGTGCCTTAGGGTTACATTTTGTAACCAAATAAGAGATCATTGTAGTATGTGGGAGACATATAACTAAGGTTACTGATAAATGCCGGTTAAGGATACCAGCATTGAATGTAATGATTTATGGTAAGATAGGATGACTCTTATCTTACGCCTTAATTGAAACAGGAATAGAACCTGTTAATGAGTCTTGTTGGAACATTAGGTCAAGAGCGTAGGACATCAGGTAAGTACAAATCTCACCTACAGTATGGAAAATAGTAAACTATTTTCAAGCATTATTTGTTTTCATATATGCCATGATATGCCATGTTAAGCCATGATATGCCCTGATATGACATGATATGCAATGTTATGCCATGATATGCCATGTGTATGTATATGTTATGATAGATATTATATTATGATATAGTGACATCATGAGGCTTGTTCACTAATATTAAACCACACGGTAAGAACATGTTAAGTCATAAGATAAGACAAGCAAGGTGTCGTACCAACCTCTCGCCAGATCGTGGAGGATTATACATGTTTCAAGTTCAAGTTCAAGATATTAAGACCTTTCGCCGAATCATGAAGGGTTATGAATATGATTCCCAGAATTGTTAGGGACCTTGCAAACCTTAACTTTCTGTGGAATACGTGCATTTGGTACGTACACAAAGGGCCCATATGTTAAGCAAGATAATAAGTTCATAATTAAGTCCATAATGGAGCATAAGACATTCATAATCGATCATAAAATGGATTATGCATAAGTTATATGATGTTGACGTGTTTTGTGAGATTATGTTTGTACTTGCTAGGCGAAAGCTCATCAGTATATTTCATACTGTAGATAAGATGCCTGCAGCTTTACTTGGTAGGCCATGGAGACGATGCGGCAAGTGAAGGGCGGTGTGGGATATCACTACACAGATTTTCTGCAAACTCTTTAAACTATGAACTAGTACATGTATGATTAAGTAATATGTACCATGTTACGTTTCAAAAGTCCGGTTTAAAAGTTTAGGTGTGACCTTTTAATCGGCTTAACAAGTAATGGGTAGGCATGGTGAAGTTTGCCCATATGGATAAGTTTAATAAAGTTACGAAGAAAAAAAAATTATTCTGAAATTTTTTGAAAGTTCAAGTGTTAGAAACTAAGAAATAAGTTAAGTAAGTAAAGTAACGGACCACGTTTAAGTAGTCGGCCCTACGTAGATGGCCGGGGCGTCACATATAATTCTGATCATAAAGATGAAGGGAAAAATCCTACAAAGATTGTGATACAAGCTAACGTCCGAGGCACGTTCCATGGTGGCATGGAAAAGCTACTTGAATTGATGGGAGAGGAGTTTCCGGAGTTGGGTCTGCAAAGAAAAGAGTGCTTCGAGATGAAATGGGCAGAATCCTTTCACTTTGCCAATCTATTCAGAAATGGAGAATCCTTAGATGTTCTGCTTATCAATTTCTTATCTTTTAAAATGAAATCAGATTTCGTGAAAAAGCCTATTCCAGACGTCGTGTTCGAAAAAATGTTGGAGATGTTGTACGAAGAAGACGTAGGAAAAGCATTAATCTTTTTGTTTCCTTATAGAGGGAAAATGAACGAGATTTTGGAATCCGCAATCCCATTCCCACACCGAGCCGGAAACCTCTACATGATTCAGACCAGTTGTCTTGGGAGAAAGAAGAAGAAGATGAAAAGCATGTGAACTGGGTAAGAAGGATTTACAATTACTTGACTACTTATGTGTCCAAAAATCCAAGAGCTACATATTTCAACTTTAAGGACCTTGATCTTGGGACTGATAACCTCAATAAGGGTGGCCACACAAGTATAAAAAAAGCAAGCATTTGACAAAGTATTTCAAGAATAGTTTCTACAGTTTGGTTCATATGAATACTAAAGTGTTGGGATTGGTGCCCATAAAGCATATGATACTACAATTTTGGTGCCATTTATATAAATAAATGTTTTATTTCATAATAATTGCTATATGCAATTATGTTTGATACTTAATAAATATGATTAAAATTCCATAATTATCTATATGACCTTAAATATTGAATATAAAAGTTATATACTAGAGGATAATATTTTAAACGGTCCGTGATAAATAAGCAATTATCTAATTGATTAGCCAATTAAAGTATGGAATCTTTAATTGAATATCACTAGTGTATGTCAATATCATTAAGAATGGAATGGTCTTATCTGAACCGTTAATGTAGCGAGACATTAAATTAGTGTACTGTACATAATGTGAGTATGTAGGACTGGGAACGTGACGTGATATGAATTGTTGATAATTTTCGTTAAATATAGCGGATTCTAATCACGTCAACCGATACATGGAATGATCTTAATCCTGAGTTATTAGCAGACTCCTATTTATAGAATCATGATCTTTTGATTTATTCGGTACGGATTTGAGGATCAAATCTTATTTCATGTATTTAGGAGATATGATGAAGTAAGTAACCACGAATGTTAATATTATATGATGGAATCCATTCTTTCTTATTTAAGAAGCGGATAAATAATTTCCTTGGGTGTTGATGCTACCGCAATATTACCCTAAGATGCTACCGCATGTCTCAGGATTTCCGCTACATGGGACTGCTCCTTTGACTCCACATGCATTGGGGAGCCAATTTGGTTTAGCTTCTTTGGGACAGCTTGCTCCAGACAGCAATTTATCTGACTTCTTTCACATCTACCCCTGAGCCTCATGCCCTCCTACTTCAGTATTCCTCTCGGCTGCTACCACAGGTCTCGGGTTTTCAGCAGAGCGAGAACACTCCTTTGACTCCACCTGCATCTGGGGGCCAATTCGGCTCGCCTTCTCTGGGCTTTCACAATAGCCAGACACAACTTTCTCCGTACAAGAATCAGTCAGTCAGCAAGAAAGTCCCGTTACAGGGTCGGAAATCTCAAGGTAACGGTACCAATGGGAGTCATAAATCGTCCGGTGGCGGGCGGCCCCTACCGAATACTTGTCATTTCTGTCATCAGATAGGCCATTCGAAACGGGATTGCCCATATGGGCAGCAACAGTCCGCCCTTGCCTCCGAGGTACAACAGTGAAGCCAATTCGGGAGGTCACAGTAGCCATAAATGGCCAGCTCCATTCCGGAATCATTCGGCTTCCTTCGTAACGTTCTTGCACCGTTGGTTCATGAACGAAAATACAATTGTATGGTTTTCCAAATGGTCTTCTAATCACAGTTTTTATTTATTTATTTATTTATTTTTAATTTTCAAAATATGTTAAATTTTGTTTAGTTCTGGTGTATAATATATACTTCAGGCTAATAATTTTTTGTAACTAACACGGACGATGTTAACAATTAGATTAGAGCAACAGGTCCAACAGATCAATCTGTCATTTGTTTCAAACTTAGAAACAATAATGTTTTTATGTGAGTTTATCATCGTTTTCATCTTAATGTCGTTTATTGTATTAATGTCGTTTTCTATATCTTGTCGTTCATTGAGGTTGATATCGTTTTATTGTTTAATGTGAATTTTTTTTTTTTTTTTAAATTTTCCAGCATTTACATGACTAAATACTGATATCAGAAAAGACAATGAACTCCCCTCGAAAAAAAAAAAAATGTGATGTGTAAACGACAACACCCTAAAAACGACACAACATATGTGTACATTTTGGGAAGGGCAATTTCCAAGAAAGCAACAATAGATAAGAAAAATGACAACATCTTAAAAGGAGATTATTTGAAATATTTAGATCACTTCTCTAATTTTATATGTCTCAAATGATGTAACCAATCATTTAGTCGTTAAATAGATAACTTATTTAAATAACGTGACTTAATATTATTAGTTACATAATTTAAAGAAATCATCAATATTGGACAGGACAAGAGATCTGAAAATTTTGAAAATTAAAAGTAAATAAAAAAATAAAAAAATTCAACAAGCTCTCCTAACGATTCTTCTCCGAAGTACTGGCTAAAAATTTATATATAAGCATCCTCAGGAAACAAAGTGGAATTCAAGTTAAAAATTCTCAGCCATTTTCGCCCTCTGCATTGTGCACAACAGCGGCCAACAAGATCAAAGGACGGGCCAAGGGCACGTATACAAAGCTACAAAACACGAATCCATTGAGCGATTTGAGCAAGTGGAAAAACAATTAACAAGTTTACGAGTCAACAAAAACGAAATTGTTCATGTAATCAAATTAGATTGCAGCACTCTAGTTCTTTGCACAACCATATTGCCAATTTTTCGGGGGAGATGGGATGTCGGAAGCCTTTTCCGTTGAGGCCTCTAAGGTTTTTAAAGGATGAGAGGAGTAGAGACCACAAAGAGAGGGGAAGCAGCCCTTCCTCCGGAAATGAATCTGTCGCCTCTTCAAATTCATATCCACCAAGATGTAACAATTGAAGAGAGGAGCGTCCAGCTCATGCGGTTCGCGATGAACATTGAGCAACCCTGAAGCAAAAGAGTTTTTAAATTGGAGGGCAATGCCATTCCCGAAAACAACTCCAATCTTGGACATTTCCAAAGGTACAGGAAAATTGGTTTTTTGCGACCAAAAATTTGGTGGCGAATTTGTTTTTTTTGGTCACATAAATTTTTTTTGTGACCAAAATTTTGGTCACTGGGTGGTCTGAACAGCTTGGATGCAGAAAATTTTCTTTGCAACCAAATTTTGGTCGCCAAAAAATGCGTCTTTCTGCAACCAAAACTTTAGTCATCAAAAGTCAACTATTTGGTCGTCAAATGTTCATGATTTTGTTATCATACGTAACCAAACGATTCTTCTACGACTAAATGTGACATGTTTTACTACCAAATAGTTGGTTGCAACAAGATGTTGTGCGACCAAAATATTTGGTTGCAAAAAAGGTTGATATTTTAGCTACCAACTTGTGGTCGCAAAAAGACTTTAATTTGGATGTCGTTTAAGTCATGCCAAGGAACACGACTCATAGTAATAGAACTTTTTGCAACCAAAATTTGGTCGCCCAAAGTTTTATTTATTTATTTAATTTTTTTTTTTTTTTTTGCAACCAAAAAATCATGGTGGCAAAAACTTGTTTCCTTCTAAACCTATTAGAACCTTTAGTGATTAAATATTTGGTTGCTAATTGTGTAATAACTTTTCATTGAAAATAATTGTAAAAAACAAAAAACAAAAACAAAAACAAAAACAAAAACAAAACAAAACTTGAGTAGAACAAATTACATTATTTGACGTAAATACTATCGGTAATTTTATAGTGAACCAAACGAATATACAAATTTCATGTATGCTCTATTTGTAAAGTATCTCACAAAAACATCTAAAATAGCTTAAATTTAATCATCACCAACTTGTTTGCATAAGCCCATTTTTTGGTCTGATTTTTTACTTTTCCAATTCTCTCGCCCAAGTAAAGTTGGAAGTTTTTGAATCAGATACAAACCTATATATCAATTTTAATCCAATTATCATCCATAAGAATTTGAGAAAATCTATAAGATTGGCATAACATTTCTTGTTAGATTATTATCACTAACTTTACTTAAAAGAAAAAAGAATCACTAACAGTTTTGCGAAGATCTTATTAATTAACTAGGCAAAGATAACTTGTAGATAATAGCACGTGCCAACCTCTCAAGTGTAAATGCTGACATATCCTTACCCGTTTGTTTGCCATATGCATGAATGGCAACATTAATGAAATAACTCATAGCAAGCGGTAGATGTTGATAGCACTAAAATAGTTTTTCACTTTGTAATATGAATTAACCATTTAACTAAGTAGTAAGCATCAGCTTGGAGAACTTCTTGTTTAATGTTTTGGATGTGAGTGCACAATATCAGTGCAAAATAGGACCCTGTAATTAGACAAGAATCAATGATTTACTAGAGGCGATGACATTATGCATATATTGACAGAACCCAAAACAAAAAAAACAAAAAAAAGAATCATATGCATTATACCAATCGTCTCAATTAGAATGCAAACACAAGAAATTAAGCTTTAGTTTGCTCCATTACCAACCTTGATGTAGTTTGCTAACCAAATTCATTATAATTGAATGATGATCAAGTAAAAGGAACCGATTAAAAAAATTAAAATAAATAAATAAAAACTCAGTTAGTAAATCTAAGGAGGAGAAACAGAAATTGAGAAGCCCTCAAAGAGAAAGAATTGTAAAAATATAATAAATGATAACAAACATCCCTACACAATAAATTACCTCTCGACAAACGTTATGAAAAACTATCAATAGTAAAAAGAAACAAAAAATTCCTTTGTTCCAAAAGCAAAATTTGAACAGCGCTTTTTCATTCAAGAATCTACAAATGACAAAATAGGAAAGCAAAGAGATTAAATCCAAGTAAGATATTACAATAAATGAATAAAAAGAAAGAAAAATTTGCAATCTCTTAAAGTTAGCTTGCGGCATGCGGCATGCGGCATGCGGCATGCCCAGAACCAGCACTAAGTGGAGCCTAAAAGAAATAATAATGAAGAGGAAACAAAATAATCTATCAAGAACAAACTGTCTAACTAGCATCCAAGGCAAATAACTGTGGTGGTCACTATCTATTTTTACATTATCGGAACTGGTTATCTGCACTCTGCAGTAACAAAGTTACCCCTGAGTGGACATAGAAAAACAGAGTAGAGAGAGAAGAAGATGACGTATAGTTAGAAACACACAGAGGTAAAAAGGAAGACGGAGCTTTCAATTAGCAGATCCTACGATTCTCCTCTGTTGATGTAAATTTGGAAAAATCATAGACATAAAGTAACAAAAGGAGAAAACGAAGCTAGAAAACTTACCGGAAACATGATTATAAAAGTTGGAATAGATCAGAGAACAAAAGAATTTGAGAAGTTAAGACAGAGAGAATTTTTAACTGTACAATGTTTGTACTCTGTAGTAAGTGGAAAACTACAAATCGGTTTTATCTTTCAAATTTTCTAAAATTGAGAGCCATAAAGAACCGCCAAAATTTTCATTAAGCTTTCCCCTCTAAAAATAAATATTTTTTATCTTTTTTTTTTTCCTTTTTTTTTTTTTTTTTTTGGGCTGAAGAAGTTTCTTTTTCCGAAATTACGGTTTTACTTTCAGTGGAAGTACGGTTTTACTTTCAAAATAATATATGTTTTTCTTTCAAGCTTTGTTTTTAACATTTTTTTTTTCTTTTTTTGGGAATCTTTCAAATTAATACCGGTATGACAAATAAATTATAATATAAATGCTTTTTTTAGGGATAATTTTTTGGTAAATAATAATAATATATAACTTTTTTAGGGAACATATAATATAAATGATAGTACATACGGTTAATTTCATTAATAGCACATGTGAGATAAATTATATTAAAAACAGCACAATTTTTTTTCCCTTCATTTCTAGCACCGCCATGTCATCAAAGTCTCTGATATGTGGGGCCCAGCAGCATTAAATGTATGGTAAATTCCAGGTTTACCCTCATCTCACACCCACCCAAATATCCCTCTCCCTCGCACGCCTTAAAAAAAATTTCAAACCAGTATCTACAGTATTTTAGAGAGAAAAACTGAAATCTAAAGAGAGAAAGAGTTGCAACCGGTCGGAACCGCTCGGAAACTGTCCGATACTACCACGAAAGCCCTCTATAAATCGCTTGGAAGTCTGTTAACATCGAAAAATCTTCAAAAACTACCAATGTCGAAACCCACGAAATTGACTAAGAAAAACATTACTCCCAAAAATATGTCTCTCCGAGTAATGGCTTCGGCATATAGAAGGCCACCTATCGAGAAAAGTCTTAAAAAACCGGCACCAGAGAGCGAGAGAATGGTGGCCGAGGAAGGGTTGAAGAGAAAGCAGGGGAAAATCGAAGTTAAAAAATCAAAGAAGCCGAAAGTTGCCGTAGAATAGAAGATATCGGAAGCTAAAGTGGTAAAAATTTTACTTTTTCATTTTTATGTGTAAAAAGTTTGCATTTTTAATATTATTCAGTAAGAATGTGCAGTTTTTATTGATTCGACCTTTCTAATTGATTTGTTGATAAACATTTGCTTAAAATACATAAAGTTAGTATTTTTATTTGATTTTGTAACATAAACCATCCGTTTATAAAATTTAGTGTTTTGGTTTATATAAATATTTGGATTTTCGTTGATATTTGTTTAATTGTTAGTGATATCGGTGGCTGGTTATTTTATTTTGTGATTATCATGTAATCTTTGTAATGGTCATTTTTGTAATGACACTCTGGTCATAATAATAATTACTCATTTTTAATATTTCCGGATGGTCATTTACATTATGACTTGTTAGTCATAACAATAATTACTCAGCTTTATGTTGTGGTCATTTTCATTATGACTTGTTGGTCACAATAATAATTACTCAGTTTTATGTTATTTCCGGATGGTCATTTTCATGATGACTTATTGGCCATTTTACAGAAATAGTCATTTTCATATTGACCACCTGGTCAATTTCATTGTAACCTCTGTGCCTATGGTTTGACAAAAAGGGAACAATAAAGTGATGGAACAACATGTGTTCTAAAATACACATATGAGTTAACACACTTTGTGGGTAAAGGGTAAACAAAAAATTAAATAAATAATGAATTTGCCTAACATTTGGTACTTTTATAGGATCGGTCATTTTCATAATGACCACCTGGTCATTTTTGTTGTGACCTATGCCCACGGTTTGACAAAAAAATATGAACAACAAAGTAATGTAACAACATGTGTTCTAAAATACACAGATGAGTTAACACACTTTGTGTGTAAAGGGTAAAAAAAAATTAAATAAGTAATGAATTTGCCTAACATTTGGTACTTTTACAGGATCGGTCATTTTCATAATGACCACCTGGTCAATTTCGTTGTGACCTCTGCCCACGTTTTGACAAAAAAAAAAAAAGAACAACAAAGTGATGGAACAACATGTGATCTAAAATACACATAGGAGTTAACACACTTTGTGTGTAAAAGGTAAAAAAAAATTAAATAAATAATGAATTTGCCTAACATTTGGTACTTTTCCATGATCGGTCATTTTTATAATGACCATCTGGTCAATTTTGTTGTGACCTCTGCGCACGGTTTGAGAAAAAAAAATGAACAACAAAGTGATGGAACAACATGTGTTCTAAAATACACATAGGAGTTAACACACTTTGTGCGTAAAGGGTAAAAAAAAAATTTTAATAAATAATGAATTTGCCTAACATTTGGTACTTTTACAGAATCGGTCATTTTCATAATGACCACCTGGTCATTTTCGTTGTTATCTCTGCCCACGGTTTGACAAAAAAATATGAACAACAAAATGATGGAACAACATGTGTTCTAAAATACACAGATGAGTTAATACACTTTATGTGTAAAGGGTAAAAAAATAATTAAATAAATAATGAATTTGCCTAACATTTGATACTTTTACAGAATCGGTCATTTTCATGATGACTACCTGGTCAATTTCGTTGTGACCTCTGCGTTTGAGAAAAAAAAATGAACAACAAAATGATGGAACAACATGTGTTCTAAAATACGCAGAGGAGTTAAAAAAAATTAAATAAGTAATGAATTTGCCTAACATTTGGTACTTTTACAGGATCGGTGATTTTCATAATGACCACCTGGTCAATTTCGTTGTGACATCTGCCCACGTTTTGACAAAAAAAAAAATGAACAACAAAGTGATGGAACAACATGTGTTCTAAAATACACATAGGAGTTAACACACTTTGTGTGTAAAGGGTAAAAAAAATTATATAAATAATGAATTTGCCTAACATTTGGTACTTTTACAGGGTCGGTCATTTTTATAATGACCATCTGGTCAATTTTGTTGTGACATCTGCCCACGGTTTGAGAAAAAAAAAATGAACAACAAAGTGATTGAACAACATGTGTTCTAAAATACACATAGGAGTTAACACATTTTATGTGTAAAGGGTAAAAAAAAAATTAAATAAATAATGAATTTGCCTAACATTTGATACTTTTACAGAATCGGTCATTTTCATAATGACCACCTGGTCATTTTCGTTGTTACCTCTGCCCACGGTTTGACAAAAAAATATGAACAACAAAGTGATGGAACAACATGTGTTCTAAAATACACATATGAGTTAATACACTTTGTGTGTAAAGGGTAAAAAAAAATTAAATAAATAATGAATTTGCCTAACATTTGGTACTTTTACATAATCGGTTATTTTCATGATAACCACCTGGTCAATTTCGTTGTGACCTCTGCGTTTGAGAAAAAAAATGAACAACAAAGTGATGGAACAACATGTGTTCTAAAATACACATAGGAGTTAACACACTTTATGTGTAAAGGGTAAAAAAAATTAAATAAATAATGAATTTGCCTAACATTTGGTACTTTTACAGGATCGGTCATTTTTATAATGACCATCTGGTCAATTTTGTTGTGACCTCTGCCCACGGTTTGAGAAAAAAAAAATGAACAACAAAGTGATGGAACAACATGTGTTCTAAAATACACATAGGAGTTAACACACTTTATGTGTAAAGGGTAAAAAAAAAATTTAAATAAATAATGAATTTGCCTAACATTTGGTACTTTTACAGAATCGGTCATTTTCATAATGACCAGCTGGTCATTTTTGTTGTTACCTCTGCCCACGGTTTGACAAAAATATGAACAACAAAATGATGGAACAACATGTGTTCTAAAATACACATATGAGTTAATACACTTTTTGTGTAAAGGGTAAAAAAAAATTAAATAAATAATGAATTTGCCTAACATTTGGTATTTTTACAGAATCGGTCATTTTCATGATAACCACCTGGTCAATTTCGTTGTGACCTCTGCGTTTGAGAAAAAAAATGAACAACAAAGTGATGGAACAACATGTGTTCTAAAATACACAGAGGAGTTAAAAAAAATTAAATAAGTAATGTATTTTCCTAACATTTGGTACTTTTACAGGATCGGTCATTTTCATAATGACCACCTGGTCAATTTCGTTGAGACATCTGCCCACGTTTTGACAAAAAAAAAATTGAACAACAAAGTGATGGAACAACATGTGTTCTAAAATACACATAGGAGTTAACACACTTTGTGTGTAAAGGGTAAAAAAAATTATATAAATAATGAATTTGCCTAACATTTGGTACTTTTACAGGATCGGTCATTTTTATAATGACCATCTGGTCAATTTTATTGTGACCTCTGCCCACGGTTTGAGAAAAAAAAAATGAACAACAAAGTGATGGAACAACATGTGTTCTAAAATACACATAGGAGTTAACACACTTTATGTGTAAAGGGTAAAAAAAAAAAGTTAAATAAATAATGAATTTGCCTAACATTTGGTACTTTTACAGAATCGGTCATTTTCATAATGACCAGCTGGTCATTTTTGTTGTTACCTCTGCCCACGGTTTGACAAAAATATGAACAACAAAATGATGGAACAACATGTGTTCTAAAATACACATATGAGTTAATACACTTTGTGTGTAAAGGGTAAAAAAAAATTAAATAAATAATGAATTTGCCTAACATTTGGTATTTTTACAGAATCGGTCATTTTCATGATAACCACCTGGTCAATTTCGTTGTGACCTCTGCGTTTGAGAAAAAAAATGAACAACAAAGTGATGGAACAACATGTGTTCTAAAATACACAGAGGAGTTAAAAAAAATTAAATAAGTAATGTATTTTCCTAACATTTGATACTTTTACAGGATCGGTCATTTTCATAATGACCACCTGGTTAATTTTATTGTGACATCTGCCTACGTTTTGACAAAAAAAAATGAACAACAAAGTGATGGAACAACATGTGTTCTAAAATACATATATGAGTTAACACACTTTGTGTGTAAAGGGTAAAAAAAATTTAAATAAATAATGAATTTGCCTAACATTTGATACTTTTACGGGATCGGTCATTTTCATAATGACCACCTGGTCAATTTCGTTGTGACATCTGCCCACGTTTTGACAAAAAAAAAATGAACAACAAAGTGATGGAACAACATGTGTTCTAAAATACACATATGAGTTAACACACTTTGTGGGTAAAGGGTAAACAAAAAATTAAATAAATAATGAATTTGCCTAACATTTGGTACTTTTATAGAATCGGTCATTTTCATAATGACCACCTGGTCATTTTCGTTGTGACCTATGCCCACGGTTTGAAAAAAAAATATGAACAACAAAGTAATGTAACAACATGTGTTCTAAAATACACAGATGAGTTAACACACTTTGTGTGTAAAGGGTAAAAAAAAATTAAATAAGTAATGAATTTGCCTAACATTTGGTATTTTTACAGGATCGGTCATTTTCATAATGACCACCTGGTCAATTTCGTTGTGACCTCTGCCCACGTTTTGACAAAAAAAAAAAAAAGAACAACAAAGTGATGGAACAACATGTGATCTAAAATACACATAGGAGTTAACACACTTTGTGTGTAAAAGGTAAAAAAAAATTAAATAAATAATGAATTTGCCTAACATTTGGTACTTTTCCATGATCGGTCATTTTTATAATGACCATCTGGTCAATTTTGTTGTGACCTCTGCCCACGGTTTGAGAAAAAAAAAATGAACAACAAAGTGATGGAACAACATGTGTTCTAAAATACACATAGGAGTTAACACACTTTGTGTGTAAAGGGTAAAAAAAAAATTTTAATAAATAATGAATTTGCCTAACATTTGGTACTTTTACAAAATCGGTCATTTTCATAATGACCACCTGGTCATTTTCGTTGTTATCTCTGCCCACGGTTTGACAAAAAAATATGAACAACAAAATGATGGAACAACATGTGTTCTAAAATACACAGATGAGTTAATACACTTTATGTGTAAAGGGTAAAAAAATAATTAAATAAATAATGAATTTGCCTAACATTTGGTACTTTTACAGAATCGGTCATTTTCATGATGACTACCTGGTCAATTTCGTTGTGACCTCTGCGTTTGAGAAAAAAAAATGAACAACAAAATGATGGAACAACATGTGTTCTAAAATACGCAGAGGAGTTAAAAAAAATTAAATAAGTAATGAATTTGCCTAACATTTGGTACTTTTACAGGATCGGTCATTTTCATAATGACCACCTGGTCAATTTCGTTGTGACATCTGCCCACGTTTTGACAAAAAAAAAAAAATGAACAACAAAGTGATGGAACAACATGTGTTCTAAAATACACAAATGAGTTAACACACTTTGTGGGTAAAGGGTAAACAAAAAATTAAATAAATAATGAATTTGCCTAACATTTGGTACTTTTATAGGATCGGTCATTTTCATAATGACCACCTGGTCATTTTCGTTGTGACCTATGCCCACGGTTTGACAAAAAAATATGAACAACAAAGTAATGTAACAACATGTGTTCTAAAATACACAGATGAGTTAACACACTTTGTGTGTAAAGGGTAAAAAAAAATTAAATAAGTAATGAATTTGCCTAACATTTGGTATTTTTACAGGATCGGTCATTTTCATAATGACCACCTGGTCAATTTCGTTGTGACCTCTGCCCACGTTTTGACAAAAAAAAAAAAAAGAACAACAAAGTGATGGAACAACATGTGATCTAAAATACACATAGGAGTTAACACACTTTGTGTGTAAAAGGTAAAAAAAAATTAAATAAATAATGAATTTGCCTAACATTTGGTACTTTTCCATGATCGGTCATTTTTATAATGACCATCTGGTCAATTTTGTTGTGACCTCTGCGCACGGTTTGAGAAAAAAAAAATGAACAACAAAGTGATGGAACAACATGTGTTCTAAAATACACATAGGAGTTAACACACTTTGTGTGTAAAGGGTAAAAAAAAAATTTTAATAAATAATGAATTTGCCTAATATTTGGTACTTTTACAGAATCGGTCATTTTTATAATGACCACCTGGTAATTTTCGTTGTTATCTCTGCCCACGGTTTGACAAAAAAATATGAACAACAAAATGATGGAACAACATGTGTTCTAAAATACACAGATGAGTTAATACACTTTATGTGTAAAGGGTAAAAAAATAATTAAATAAATAATGAATTTGCCTAACATTTGGTACTTTTACAGAATCGGTCATTTTCATGATGACTACCTGGTCAATTTCGTTGTGACCTCTGCGTTTGAGAAAAAAAAATGAACAACAAAATGATGGAACAACATGTGTTCTAAAATACGCAGAGGAGTTAAAAAAAATTAAATATGTAATGAATTTGCCTAACATTTGGTACTTTTACAGGATCGGTCATTTTCATAATGACCACCTGGTCAATTTCGTTGTGACATCTGCCCACGTTTTGACAAAAAAAAAAAAAATGAACAACAAAGTGATGGAACAACATGTGTTCTAAAATACACATATGAGTTAACACACTTTGTGGGTAAAGGGTAAACAAAAAATTAAATAAATAATGAATTTGCCTAACATTTGGTACTTTTATAGGATCGGTCATTTTCATAATGACCACCTGGTCAATTTTGTTGTGACATCTGCCCACGGTTTGACAAAAAAATATGAACAACAAAGTCATGTAACAACATGTGTTCTAAAATACACAGATGAGTTAACACACTTTGTGTGTAAAGGGTAAAAAAAAATTAAATAAGTAATGAATTTGCCTAACATTTGGTACTTTTACAGGATCGGTCATTTTCATAATGACCACCTGGTCAATTTCGTTGTGACCTCTGCCCACGTTTTGACAAAAAAAAAAAAAGAACAACAAAGTGATGGAACAACATGTGATCTAAAATACACATAGGAGTTAACACACTTTGTGTGTAAAAGGTAAAAAAAAATTAAATAAATAATGAATTTGCCTAACATTTGGTACTTTTCCATGATCGGTCATTTTTATAATGACCATCTGGTCAATTTTGTTGTGACCTCTGCCCACGGTTTGAGAAAAAAAAAATGAACAACAAAGTGATGGAACAACATGTGTTCTAAAATACACATAGGAGTTAACACACTTTGTGTGTAAAGGGTAAAAAAAAAAATTTTAATAAATAATGAATTTGCCTAACATTTGGTACTTTTACAGAATCGGTCATTTTCATAATGACCACCTGGTCATTTTCGTTGTTATCTCTGCCCACGGTTTGACAAAAAAATATGAACAACAAAATGATGGAACAACATGTGTTCTAAAATACACAGATGAGTTAATACACTTTATGTGTAAAGGGTAAAAAAATAATTAAATAAATAATTAATTTGCCTAACATTTGGTACTTTTACAGAATCGGTCATTTTCATGATGACTACCTGGTCAATTTCGTTGTGACCTCTGCGTTTGAGAAAAAAAAATGAACAACAAAATGATGGAACAACATGTGTTCTAAAATACGCAGAGGAGTTAAAAAAAATTAAATAAGTAATGAATTTGCCTAACATTTGGTACTTTTACAGGATCGGTCATTTTCATAATGACCACCTGGTCAATTTCGTTGAGACATCTGCCCACGTTTTGACAAAAAAAAAATTGAACAACAAAGTGATGGAACAACATGTGTTCTAAAATACACATAGGAGTTAACACACTTTGTGTGTAAAGGGTAAAAAAAATTATATAAATAATGAATTTGCCTAACATTTGGTACTTTTACAGGATCGGTCATTTTTATAATGACCATCTGGTCAATTTTATTGTGACCTCTGCCCACGGTTTGAGAAAAAAAAAATGAACAACAAAGTGATGGAACAACATGTGTTCTAAAATACACATAGGAGTTAACACACTTTATGTGTAAAGGGTAAAAAAAAAAAGTTAAATAAATAATGAATTTGCCTAACATTTGGTACTTTTACAGAATCGGTCATTTTCATAATGACCAGCTGGTCATTTTTGTTGTTACCTCTGCCCACGGTTTGACAAAAATATGAACAACAAAATGATGGAACAACATGTGTTCTAAAATACACATATGAGTTAATACACTTTGTGTGTAAAGGGTAAAAAAAATTAAATAAATAATGAATTTGCCTAACATTTGGTATTTTTACAGAATCGGTCATTTTCATGATAACCACCTGGTCAATTTCGTTGTGACCTCTGCGTTTGAGAAAAAAAATGAACAACAAAGTGATGGAACAACATGTGTTCTAAAATACACAGAGGAGTTAAAAAAAATTAAATAAGTAATGTATTTTCCTAACATTTGATACTTTTACAGGATCGGTCATTTTCATAATGACCACCTGGTTAATTTTATTGTGACATCTGCCTACGTTTTGACAAAAAAAAATGAACAACAAAGTGATGGAACAACATGTGTTCTAAAATACATATATGAGTTAACACACTTTGTGTGTAAAGGGTAAAAAAAATTTAAATAAATAATGAATTTGCCTAACATTTGATACTTTTACGGGATCGGTCATTTTCATAATGACCACCTGGTCAATTTCGTTGTGACATCTGCCCACGTTTTGACAAAAAAAAAATGAACAACAAAGTGATGGAACAACATGTGTTCTAAAATACACATATGAGTTAACACACTTTGTGGGTAAAGGGTAAACAAAAAATTAAATAAATAATGAATTTGCCTAACATTTGGTATTTTTACAGGATCGGTCATTTTCATAATGACCACCTGGTCAATTTCGTTGTGACCTCTGCCCACGTTTTGACAAAAAAAAAAAAAGAACAACAAAGTGATGGAACAACATGTGATCTAAAATACACATAGGAGTTAACACACTTTGTGTGTAAAAGGTAAAAAAAAATTAAATAAATAATGAATTTGCCTAACATTTGGTACTTTTCCATGATCGGTCATTTTTATAATGACCATCTGGTCAATTTTGTTGTGACCTCTGCCCACGGTTTGAGAAAAAAAAATGAACAACAAAGTGATGGAACAACATGTGTTCTAAAATACACATAGGAGTTAACACACTTTGTGTGTAAAGGGTAAAAAAAAAATTTTAATAAATAATGAATTTGCCTAACATTTGGTACTTTTACAAAATCGGTCATTTTCATAATGACCACCTGGTCATTTTCGTTGTTATCTCTGCCCACGGTTTGACAAAAAAATATGAACAACAAAATGATGGAACAACATGTGTTCTAAAATACACAGATGAGTTAATACACTTTATGTGTAAAGGGTAAAAAAATAATTAAATAAATAATGAATTTGCCTAACATTTGGTACTTTTACAGAATCGGTCATTTTCATGATGACTACCTGGTCAATTTCGTTGTGACCTCTGCGTTTGAGAAAAAAAAATGAACAACAAAATGATGGAACAACATGTGTTCTAAAATACGCAGAGGAGTTAAAAAAAATTAAATAAGTAATGAATTTGCCTAACATTTGGTACTTTTACAGGATCGGTCATTTTCATAATGACCACCTGGTCAATTTCGTTGTGACATCTGCCCACGTTTTGACAAAAAAAAAAAATGAACAACAAAGTGATGGAACAACATGTGTTCTAAAATACACAAATGAGTTAACACACTTTGTGGGTAAAGGGTAAACAAAAAATTAAATAAATAATGAATTTGCCTAACATTTGGTACTTTTATAGGATCGGTCATTTTCATAATGACCACCTGGTCATTTTCGTTGTGACCTATGCCCACGGTTTGACAAAAAAATATGAACAACAAAGTAATGTAACAACATGTGTTCTAAAATACACAGATGAGTTAACACACTTTGTGTGTAAAGGGTAAAAAAAAATTAAATAAGTAATGAATTTGCCTAACATTTGGTATTTTTACAGGATCGGTCATTTTCATAATGACCACCTGGTCAATTTCGTTGTGACCTCTGCCCACGTTTTGACAAAAAAAAAAAAAGAACAACAAAGTGATGGAACAACATGTGATCTAAAATACACATAGGAGTTAACACACTTTGTGTGTAAAAGGTAAAAAAAAATTAAATAAATAATGAATTTGCCTAACATTTGGTACTTTTCCATGATCGGTCATTTTTATAATGACCATCTGGTCAATTTTGTTGTGACCTCTGCGCACGGTTTGAGAAAAAAAAAATGAACAACAAAGTGATGGAACAACATGTGTTCTAAAATACACATAGGAGTTAACACACTTTGTGTGTAAAGGGTAAAAAAAAAATTTTAATAAATAATGAATTTGCCTAACATTTGGTACTTTTACAGAATCGGTCATTTTTATAATGACCACCTGGTAATTTTCGTTGTTATCTCTGCCCACGGTTTGACAAAAAAATATGAACAACAAAATGATGGAACAACATGTGTTCTAAAATACACAGATGAGTTAATACACTTTATGTGTAAAGGGTAAAAAAATAATTAAATAAATAATGAATTTGCCTAACATTTGGTACTTTTACAGAATCGGTCATTTTCATGATGACTACCTGGTCAATTTCGTTGTGACCTCTGCGTTTGAGAAAAAAATGAACAACAAAATGATGGAACAACATGTGTTCTAAAATACGCAGAGGAGTTAAAAAAAATTAAATATGTAATGAATTTGCCTAACATTTGGTACTTTTACAGGATCGGTCATTTTCATAATGACCACCTGGTCAATTTCGTTGTGACATCTGCCCACGTTTTGACAAAAAAAAAAAAATGAACAACAAAGTGATGGAACAACATGTGTTCTAAAATACACATATGAGTTAACACACTTTGTGGGTAAAGGGTAAACAAAAAATTAAATAAATAATGAATTTGCCTAACATTTGGTACTTTTATAGGATCGGTCATTTTCATAATGACCACCTGGTCAATTTTGTTGTGACATCTGCCCACGGTTTGACAAAAAAATATGAACAACAAAGTCATGTAACAACATGTGTTCTAAAATACACAGATGAGTTAACACACTTTGTGTGTAAAGGGTAAAAAAAAATTAAATAAGTAATGAATTTGCCTAACATTTGGTACTTTTACAGGATCGGTCATTTTCATAATGACCACCTGGTCAATTTCGTTGTGACCTCTGCCCACGTTTTGACAAAAAAAAAAAAAGAACAACAAAGTGATGGAACAACATGTGATCTAAAATACACATAGGAGTTAACACACTTTGTGTGTAAAAGGTAAAAAAAAATTAAATAAATAATGAATTTGCCTAACATTTGGTACTTTTCCATGATCGGTCATTTTTATAATGACCATCTGGTCAATTTTGTTGTGACCTCTGCCCACGGTTTGAGAAAAAAAAAATGAACAACAAAGTGATGGAACAACATGTGTTCTAAAATACACATAGGAGTTAACACACTTTGTGTGTAAAGGGTAAAAAAAAAATTTTAATAAATAATGAATTTGCCTAACATTTGGTACTTTTACAGAATCGGTCATTTTCATAATGACCACCTGGTCATTTTCGTTGTTATCTCTGCCCACGGTTTGACAAAAAAATATGAACAACAAAATGATGGAACAACATGTGTTCTAAAATACACAGATGAGTTAATACACTTTATGTGTAAAGGGTAAAAAAATAATTAAATAAATAATTAATTTGCCTAACATTTGGTACTTTTACAGAATTGGTCATTTTCATGATGACTACCTGGTCAATTTCGTTGTGACCTCTGCGTTTGAGAAAAAAAAATGAACAACAAAATGATGGAACAACATGTGTTCTAAAATACGCAGAGGAGTTAAAAAAAATTAAATAAGTAATGAATTTGCCTAACATTTGGTACTTTTACAGGATCGGTCATTTTCATAATGACCACCTGGTCAATTTCGTTGAGACATCTGCCCACGTTTTGACAAAAAAAAAATTGAACAACAAAGTGATGGAACAACATGTGTTCTAAAATACACATAGGAGTTAACACACTTTGTGTGTAAAGGGTAAAAAAATTATATAAATAATGAATTTGCCTAACATTTGGTACTTTTACAGGATCGGTCATTTTTATAATGACCATCTGGTCAATTTTGTTGTGACATCTGCCCACGGTTTGACCAAAAAAAAAATGAACAACAAAGTGATGTAACAACATGTGTTCTAAAATACACAGATGAGTTAACACACTTTGTGTGTAAAGGGTAAAAAAAATTAAATAAATAATGAATTTGCCTAACATTTGGTACTTTTACAGGGTCGGTCATTTTTATAATGACCATCTGGTCAATTTTGTTGTGACATCTGCCAACGGTTTGAGAAAAAAAAAATGAACAACAAAGTGATGGAACAACATGTGTTCTAAAATACACATAGGAGTTAACACACTTTATGTGTAAAGGGTAAAAAAAAAATTAAATAAATAATGAATTTGCCTAACATTTGATACTTTTACAGAATCGGTCATTTTCATAATGACCACCTGGTCATTTTCGTTGTTACCTCTGCCCACGGTTTGAAAAAAAAATATGAACAACAAAGTGATGGAACAACATGTGTTCTAAAATACACATATGAGTTAATACACTTTGTGTGTAAAGGGTAAAAAAAAATTAAATAAATAATGAATTTGCCTAACATTTGGTACTTTTACATAATCGGTCATTTTCATGATAACCACCTGGTCAATTTCGTTGTAACCTCTGCGTTTGAGAAAAAAAATGAACAACAAAGTGATGGAACAACATGTGTTTTAAAATACACATAGGAGTTAACACACTTTGTGTGTAAAGGGTAAAAAAAATTAAATAAATAATGAATTTGCCTAACATTTGGTACTTTTACAGGATCGGTCATTTTTATAATGACCATCTGGTCAATTTTGTTGTGACCTCCGCCCACGGTTTGAGAAAAAAAAAATAAACAACAAAGTGATGGAACAACATGTGTTCTAAAATACACATAGGAGTTAACACACTTTATGTGTAAAGGGTAAAAAAAAAATTAAATAAATAATGAATTTGCCTAACATTTGATACTTTTACAGAATCGGTCATTTTCATAATGACCACCTGGTCATTTTCGTTGTTACCTCTGCCCACGGTTTGAAAAAAAAATATGAACAACAAAGTGATGGAACAACATGTGTTCTAAAATACACATATGAGTTAATACACTTTGTGTGTAAAGGGTAAAAAAAAATTAAATAAATAATGAATTTGCCTAACATTTGGTACTTTTACATAATCGGTCATTTTCATGATAACCACCTGGTCAATTTCGTTGTAACCTCTGCGTTTGAGAAAAAAAATGAACAACAAAGTGATGGAACAACATGTGTTTTAAAATACACATAGGAGTTAACACACTTTGTGTGTAAAGGGTAAAAAAAATTAAATAAATAATGAATTTGCCTAACATTTGGTACTTTTACAGGATCGGTCATTTTTATAATGACCATCTGGTCAATTTTGTTGTGACCTCTGCCCACGGTTTGAGAAAAAAAAAATGAACAACAAAGTGATGGAACAACATGTGTTCTAAAATACACATAGGAGTTAACACACTTTATGTGTAAAGGGTAAAAAAAAAATTTAAATAAATAATGAATTTGCCTAACATTTGGTACTTTTACAGAATCGGTCATTTTCATAATGACCAGCTGGTCATTTTTGTTGTTACCTCTGCCCACGGTTTGACAAAAATATGAACAACAAAATGATGGAACAACATGTGTTCTAAAATACACATATGAGTTAATACACTTTGTGTGTAAAGGGTAAAAAAAAATTAAATAAATAATGAATTTGCCTAACATTTGGTATTTTTACAGAATCGGTCATTTTTATGATAACCACCTGGTCAATTTCGTTGTGACCTCCGCGTTTGAGAAAAAAAATGAACAACAAAGTGATGGAACAACATGTGTTCTAAAATACACAGAGGAGTTAAAAAAAATTAAATAAGTAATGTATTTTCCTAACATTTGATACTTTTACAGGATCGGTCATTTTCATAATGACCACCTGGTTAATTTTATTGTGACATCTGCCTACGTTTTGACAAAAAAAAATGAACAACAAAGTGATGGAACAACATGTGTTCTAAAATACATATATGAGTTAACACACTTTGTGTGTAAAGGGTAAAAAAAATTTAAATAAATAATGAATTTGCCTAACATTTGATACTTTTACGGGATCGGTCATTTTCATAATGACCACCTGGTCAATTTCGTTGTGACCTCTGCCCACAGTTTGAGAAAAAAAAAATGAACAACAAAGTGATGGAACAACATGTGTTCTAAAATACACAGAGGAGTTAACACACTTTGTGTGTAAAGGATAAAAAAAAAATTAAATAAATAATGAATTTGCGTAATATTTGGTACTTTTACAAAATTAGTCATTTTCATAATGACCGCTTGGTCAATTTCGTTGTGACCCCTGTAAATGGTCAATTTTTGCTTTTAACCTTAGGTCACAACGAAATTGATCCGGTGGTCATTATGAAAATAACCATTCCTGTTTGAATACCAACCGTCATTGATTTGCGGCCCAACTGCATTTATTGCCAAATTCCAGATTTACCCTCATCTCCCACCCGCTCAAAAGTCACTCTCCCTCAAATGCCCTAAAAAAAATTTCAAACCAACTTCTGTAGTGTTTTAAAGAGAGAAACTCCGATTCTAGAGAGAGAAAGCATTGCAACCGGCAGCTACCTCTTCATAACCGCTCGAAAACCGTCCTAAACCTGTAAGAACCCGAAATTACGATGAATCTATGATTTCCTTTGAGACAAGAAAAATTTAATATTTAATTATGTATGACGATATGAAACTCATGGTCTGAGTTAAATATCAATATATGTTTGAGTTCTCGTTAAAATTAACTACGAGACTCAAAAATAGTTTGCTTAAGCAATATGAGGCCTTTTTGGGAAAAAAAGGGTAAAATAGGAATTTTAATTTTTATTGTGGTCAAGTTTGACCAAGGTTGACTTTAGGTTGACCAAGGTTGACTGAGATGGAACTGCAGTATAATTAATCGGTATGAAAATTATACTGCGGAAAACTGTCGTTACGGACGATTAAGCAAGAATAAGGTTCAAGGCGACCGTAGAGAAAAATTAAGTACGATTTTTAGGACATGAAGGATCAAAGAGCAAATGTTTCGCTCATTAAGGACTATTATGCAAATTCAAGAAGGATTATTGAAATAAAATAAGCATGGGAAAAATTAGAAATTTCCGTTATAAATTGGGTTGTAAGTGAACTTCCCAAAAGTTTAGTTCATTCCTAAGTCTTTCTCTTTTCTTCTCCCTCCCTTAGAACCGAAACCCAAGTGTGAGATAAACCCATGGGATGGTCGGTTGTCTTAAGAAGGAAGTTAGAAAAAGAATTATATATGTATGTGTGTGTGTGGACGTTCAGAGAGAAAAAAAATATGAGTAATATATATATATATATATATATTATGGGTGGTCAATATGATATGGCAGTCCAAGTCCACACGTACAAAGAAGAGAAAAAAAGAGAATAAATAAGGAAAAGAATAGGATTAAAATTAGACCTCTTTCTTCTCTCTCTCCCTTCCTTTTCGCTCATCTCTCTCTCTGTGTCATGCGTGTGCTGCCTTCAGAAGAAAGCCCGTCTCCGGCCAGCCACATTCGCACGCGCCGGTGACCCTTGCAGCCCATCACCCGAGTGTCCAATAGTCGGAGTTTGGCCGCGTCACTCGCCGCCGTTCGCCGGAAAAATGCTAGGAAAGTTTCGGTACCATGAGCTTTCAAGCAAGATTTCGGTGTAATCCGACCTCTATTTTGCGAGCCGTTGGTTTCGTTGAGTTCCACTCGTCGAGAGGAACAAAACCCAGTCCATCACCACTCCGATTGTTGCCGGAAATTTTCCCGGGCCGCCGCCGTCTTCTAGTCGTTTTCTTACTTTTTAGAGAAAACCGAACGTCGTTTGAAGAAGTGGACACCAGAAATGGGTTCCTCTCGTCGAGATCTTCGAAGCGGTGCCCATCTCTATCCCTTTTGCCGACGGTCAACACCGGTCAAAGATGGTCAACGCCGGTCAAAGATGGTCAACGCCGGTCAATGCCCGTTGACGAGTTTTGGAAGATCGTGTTTTTGATCTATTTTCGATGTTCCGGACATGTTTACAACCTCGGATTTGCGAGATGGAATTTCGAAGGTTAAGAATGGCGATTAAAAGTTCAGTTGCTCGAAATTAAAAGGTGTTTGGAACGCCGACCAGGAATCGTTTTACTCACCCGAACTTCGTCGAACGATCTCGGTAGTAAACTTGACTACTTTAAGTCATTTATTGGATTGATTACATGCCTATTTATATGCTTTGAATTGAATATCAAAATATATATATATATGTATATATATTTGATGTTCAAGTTAATTAAGTGAAGTTGAATTATATCGAGATATGTTGTATGTTAATATAATGAATGTGTTATGGATGACACATCTTGCAGTTATGGTGTGCCAAAACTTTCTATAAACTGGTTTTATTGCAGGTTTAAATTTTGGGTATTAAGGAAAATAAGCCGTTATGCTGCCGGATTTTTATTAAATCCAACCATAATTGGTGATTGAACTTATAATTAGTTTTATAAGTTCCACTCTCAAAATAATTTTATAATCGAGAGCTCATGTCTTGAGTCTTAAGTGGAAATGATCTATTAAGGAAGTTTTCCCAGATTTTAAGCAGATTTTAAAATAAAAAATAACCTGATTTTCCGGGACTGCAGGAAATAGGAAGTTCATGCACAGGTTTTTCAAAGGACAGTGTAAAAGCAAGAAATCCTTGCACATGCACTGACACTTAAGTTAAGAAACTGTTTTAAGGATGTGTTTTCTTAGTTCGATAGTTTTAACTGTCTTTACTTATAAGTTATGGTTGTGTTAAAATACGGTTTGTATTCTTGTATAAGAATTAATGCAAAGGATAACCTTTAATAACCGGTTAGGATACCGAGTTATCGGGTTGGGCCTTATCCTATAGTTAACGATTGTAATCTAGTAGATTGTTACTCTATAAGTAATAAGACCTTAGTAAGATTAGTAACCTAACGAGTTACTGTTTATGTCTGGTTGGGCCATGAGCCATAAGGTTACGGTTAGTAACCAACCGAGTTTTCATTAGTAGATGTGGGGAACATATAATTATTTATAACTAGAATTACCCATGGTTGTTGGTTGGGATACCAACATTTAATAATTATGATTTATGATAAAATATGACGATCTATATCTTACGTCCTGTTTGAAATAGGAATATGACATGTTATCGTGCCTCGATGAAACGATAGACCAAGAGCGTAGGATGAGAGGTAAGTACAACTCTGCCTACAGCATGAACAAAACGTTTTTGTTGCATGGCATGTTTTCAAGAAATCATGTATTAATTTACATGATTTATATATGTTTATGTTATGATGCATATGCTATGATAAGTTTATGTTATGCTACGAAGTTATGTTATGATAAGCTTATGCTATGAAGTTATGCTATGAAGCTTATGTTATGATAAGTTATTCTATGAAGTTATGTTATGTTAAGTTATGCTACGAAGTTATGTTATGATAAGTTATGCTATGAAGTTATGTTATGATAAGATTATGCTATGATGTATGTTATGTTACGAAGTCTATATTATGATAAGGTTATGCTATGGTAAGTTATGTTATGATAGGTATTTTATGTTACGATGTGTTATGTTACGATATGATGTATTATGCTAGAAGGTTTGAAGATATAATTGAAATTATTTTATGATGTATGTTTGGATACGTGACATCATGAAGCATGTTCACGAATATTAAATCACATGGTAAGAATAAATTAAGTTATGAGATAAGGATAAGACAAGTTAATGTTATGGTGTCGTACCGACTTGCCACGAGGGCGGGTTTAAATGGTTTTAGTCTATGGTTTGAATTGGATTGGATTGGCTGCCCCAATCACTCTATGTAAACAATTAGTTTCATGGTTTGACTTGGTTTGGACTGGCTGCCTCCAACCACTCCATGGCTATGTACCACGGTACGTGCACACATGACATGACATGTTAGGGAATAGAACTAAGTTAATGAAAGCATAATTGACTTATAAGAAAACATAATCGATTCACGCATTCTTGCATGTAAAATGTTTTGCGGATTGAATATTGTACTTACTGGGCATTAGCTCATTACTTACGTTCATGCTGTAGGTAAGCAACCTGCTAGCAATCTTTGATGCAATACTGTGGAAAGCTGGTGCTGCGGACTGTGAAATGTGGGATGGACACCGCCACGGGTTTTGAAATTATGTTTTGTAAAATGTGTTTGGAAAATGTGTTAAGTTATATTATGTTATAATAAAGAGATGATATGAATAAGGAAGAGTTTATGTAATACGGCAACAAGTTGCCTCGTGTTGTACCGACCCGCATTAGGTCGGGTTTGGTCCACGATTTAAATATGATTGCTTTCAATGAAGTGAGAAAGCTCGGTACTCGAGTGAGTACATATAAGTATGTATGAGAATAAGTCAAGTTTAAGTATGAGTTTAAAATCAAGTTTAAAGTTTAAAAGGAAAAAAAAAATTTTACTCTGAAATTTTCAGTAAGCTTAAGTATTTAAGATCGAGTTTTAAGTTAAGTATGTACGGTAACGACCCAGCGTGGGAAGTCGGGGCATTACAAAACCACCAACGAAAGCCTTATATAAACTGATTGGACGTCTGTTAACGTCGTAGACTCTTCAAAAACTACCAATGTCGACGCCCACGAAAATGGCTGAGAAAAACACTACTCCCGAAAGGAGGTCTGTCCGAGTAACGGCTATGTCATATAAAAAGCCATCGGCCAAGGAAAGTTCTAAAAAACCGGTACCAACGATCAAGAGAATGGTGTCCGATGTAGGGTTGAAGAGAAAACAGTGGGAAATCGAAGTAAAGGATTCAAAGAAGTTGATAAGTGCCGTAGAAGAGAAGATATCGAAAGCTGAAGAGGTAAAAAAGTTGATTTTTGTTTTTATGTTTAAAAAGTTTACAGTTTTAATATTTTTCAGTAAGAATGTGCAGTTTTTATTGATTATGTAATAAAAAGTTTTCATTTTTATATGTGTTTTTTATGAGATTCCACCTTTCCAATTGATTTGTTGAAAACAGTTTCCTTAAAATACTTAAAGTTAGTATTTTTATTTGATTTTGTACCATAAACTAACCGTTTGTAAAATTTAGTGTTTTGGTTTATATAAATATTTGGGGTTTCGTCGATGTTTGTTTAATTGTAGGTGATATCGGTGGCTGGTTAGTTATTTTGTGATCATCCTGTAAATTTTATAATAGTCATTTTTGTAATGACTCTCTAGTCATAATAATAATTACTCAGTTTTAAGTTATTTCCGGATGGTCATTTTCATGATGACTTGTTGGTCACAATAATAATTACTCAGTTTTATGTTATTTTCGGATGGTCATTTTCATGATGACTTGGTCATTTTTATGTTGACTTGATGGTGATCAATTTGTCAATTTTCATATTTATTTGATTTTATGCCAAGTATTTTGTATGATTACTTCACAGTCATAAATTTAATTACTCTTTTATGTTACCATTAACATTAACGCAGGGTCAATATGTTCAACTCGTACCGGATAGTGAAATTATGATGGCAAAAATAAATACTTTCATTAACATAACGGAGACATGGAATAAATTGAGACAGTGATTGTCTCCCCGACAGTACGAGGCCGTCATACATCAGCCATGCATTCAACACTTTATGAATTTAGATACTCTTGGTTGGGCTGGGCAGGTCTTCCACAACATTGTAATGCGACTGACGGATCACTCAGGAATGAGTGATGCTCTATGGTTTGAGCTTGGTGAAGACCTGGGCAGATTTTCCATCAACGAGTTCTGCCTAATAACTTGCATGAAATGTGTAGAGTCTACTCATCTCCTCGTGGTCGAAAGCCGATTAATTTCAAGATATTTTTCGACGTTAAGAGGTGTGTCGAGAGAAAATTTAAAACTACAGATGTCGAATGCAAACTTTGACAACGACAACGACGCTGTCAAGCTTAGCCTACTATACATTATATTTTGCATTCCTTTATCAAATGCAAACTCCGTTAAGATAGATCCGAAGTTTTTTATCCTGGCCGATAACTTGGATGATTTCAATGATTTTTCTTGGGGCGTGCTCTCATGGGAGGCAACCCGGGCTGCAATTGGTAATACAGTTGAAAACAGGATGTCTTCGAAGAGAAGACTGTTGAAAAAGACTTACAAAGTTCATTACAGTATTTCGGGCTTTCCGCATGCCTTACTCGTTTGGGCATATGAGACCCTCCCATCGATAGCATCCAAATTCACCACCAAGTACGATCAGGTCATTCTGCGTATGACGACGTGGACCACCGCGGACAATGTCAAGTTTGATGATGTTATGTCTACTTTTACCGCGGTTGGTGAAGCTCAGATAATTTATATATACTTTCTATATATTTATGTAAGCAGTGTCAATTACAATTGTTGGTCATCAACATAATGACCGGGTGATCATTTTGACATTGATCATGTCGTTGTTAACTTACCCTATTGACCATAACTTTCTTTGCGTAAAATACCAGTGTCGGTCAATTACATAATGACCGGATGGTCATAATAGTCATTCATGTCTGTGTGGTCATAACAGTAATGACCGGGTGATCATAACAGTAATGACCATACCTGTTGTATCCTTAATATGTGGCTTGGTCATCTATGTAATGACCGGGTGGTCATTCCTGTAATGACCATACTCATGCGATAGTTACTTTGGGTGTTGGTCATATACATATCGACCAGGTGGTCATTTCTGTAATGACCGTATCCCTTCTACAGTGTCAATGGTCGTTGGTCATATTCATAATTACCGGATGGTCATTCTTGTATTGACCGTTCATTTGCAGTTTAAATACCATTTTTGGTCATCGTAATAGTGCGCGGGTGGTAATTTCATTAATTTACCATAACTTATTAATATTCATATATGTCGATCATTAACATATTGACCGTATCCCCTACTCATTGTTGTTATTAATATTAAATATGTGCAGCCTAAGTGTTTTGCCTTAATGCCAACCGAAGAAGAGTTAAAGGACCCATGGGTTGCACGGCTATATTTGAAGAACCCAAAGGTTGTGCCTCAATTACCACCTCCCAAGACTTCTGACCCCCGACCGAGCTCCGATACAAACTCCGAGTGGCAGGAGTTTCAAAAAGAGATCCGATGACAGGTGGCGTCAATGAACAAAAAGTTAGAGGATCTAAAAAAAGGACAGAAGAATTCCAACAAACTCTTGCGAAGGGTTCCCAAAATGTTGTCTACCAACATGATTGAGAAGGGACAGGGAAAGGCACACATGGCGCACCAAGTCAGCAGCAGCCAGAAGATTAATGTTTAGACGGCTGAGTCGGATGCCTTGAAGACTACCTCCCCTGACATCGGCACCGGCTCTCAAGATGATGTGTTCATCGACTCTGACATCGGTACCGTTGTGGATATGGGTGTGTAAGCAGCCATGGAGTTCCTTACTGCCGATAAGGTGGTTGTTTTTCATGAAGATGCCGAGGACGAGAAGAATAAGGTAATTCTGTATTTTAAAATTGAGTCAACCATATATGTAGATGATCATGTTTGTGTTCCACATATACAAAGTTATATTTATTATGACATGTTGTGAAATCACACAGGATATATTATAGACCATTTAGAAGGAAATGAAGGAGAAGCGAAGATAAAATATGATCCATTTGTTCAAATAAAGGAGGAGAGCATGCTTGACCCGGAGAAGGAAACAGAAGAGGAGAAAGATGATAAAGAAATCATCAGAGAATAGGATGTTATAAAGCTTGAAGAGCCAGCCAACGAGGAGAGCATCGGTGACGTGGTTGTTACGAATATCTGTAACTGACAAACATATTCATAGGTGTCATCCTTAATTTTAACTCGTTTCACATATGTCATTTATAGATCCCTAAGAAGAAGAGAGCCTGACTATCAAGGCTTGGCCAACGGCCGTCCGAAACTATGACTGATGTTGGCTCCCCGTCGAAGACTCTGAGTAAGCTTATTTATGCCATCCCACCGGGTCTCGCAGATGAACCTCCACAAGAGACGCTAGAGAAGTTCAGGGAGTGGATCAAGAAAGGATTATTGAAAAGGACTCCTCCAAGGTAATTTGTTTATAACAAATAATTGTCCATTCGATTTGAATATTATAATATATTAATAATTTCATCACCAATTAAAATTTTTTAATGTTTAGTCCACGGCCTCCCCAATACAATTCCAAGAATGAGACATTAGACAAACCCCATGACCTCGGATTCATGGCGGTGGATAAAAAAAGTTGATATTATAAATTAGCTACCTCCCCTGTTTGGCTATGGGATAAAGTAAGTACCGTTCTTGCATTTTTTATGATCTATGTTCTATAATTTTTGTAAATCCTAACGTCAAGAAGGTACATTGTTTGATGAACTGTCATTTTTTTTACAATACATTTGCTTTTGTTTTGTTTATGCAGTACATTGACGTTGCTTTTTACTACTTGAGGAAGAAGATCAGGCAGTTCCCCGAATTGGAACAACGGAAGGTGACAACGGTAAACATGTTTTTTACTGTAAAGGTTCGTGCATTGTGGGGTGTTTACCAGAAAGCACCAGATAAGTTCGATTGGGGCTCATGTGACTCTATATTCAGGATCATGCTTGGCGTGTGTGTCCAGAGTAGGTCGTCATGGTTTGACGTGAACACTTTGCTAATATTAATACACTTGGCTGATCTAAAATATTGGGCATTACTAAAGCTCGATCTGACAAACTGGACCATTGAGGTGTATGACTCTCTTCAACATGAAGGCCCTCACAATTTTAAGGTCCGAGAAGGAGTGGAATGTATGTCAAAGTTCATTCCATTGCTGGCAGAAAGACTCAGTTTGTTCGAGTTCAAACCAAGAGAACCTCCTGGAATTTACCCAATACCGATCACCATCATGAAAGATATCCCTCAACAAGTCAATGGGTTAGTACAAGTATTGAAAATGTTTTCATACGACAATATTGACTATGATGCTTATGTGTTTTAAATTTCTTTCTCATTCGTGCAACAGGGGTGACTGTGGAATTTTTACAATTAAAAATGCTGAATGCTTGATTGAAGGGAGGGATGCCCGTTATTGGGTAATTCTTGAACGCATGCAAATCTTTAGGGAGTGGCTAACAAGTTACTTGTGGTGCCATGCCAAGCGAAAGATTGAACAAAATTATAAAAGTGATGATGATGTGGGTATGGACTTTTAACATTTTGACTAACCAAAATTTTGTTTTTTAACTTTACCAGACTGTAATAAATAGGCCCATTTTTTTATTCATAGTTTACCATAATTTTTTTTATGTATATGGTATATTGTTGTTGTAAACTGTAAAAATTAACATGATCAATTAACCGTATTAACAGAGGTCATAATTGTTATTAATAGATGGTAATAACAGGAATTACCTTCAAGCTAAAAAACCGAAAATGTTAGTTTTCTTTCTTTCATTTATGTTTGATTTTTTGTGCTAACTCCAATTATTATCTGCATGTTATATAATTCGTTTGTACTATAAAATACATTATGAGCCAGGAAAGGAAGCATAAATTCTCTTTGTTTCACAATAGGGACAGAGGTCATAACTGTTATGATCACCCGGTCATAACAGTCATGACCGTTACTCTAAAATGCTTTTTTTATTTATGTTTGATTTTTTGTGCTAACTCCAATTATTAACTGCATGTTATATAATTCGTTTGTACTATAAAACACACTATGAGCCAAGAAAATAGAGCATAAATTCTCTTTGTTTCACAATGGAGACAAAGGTCATAACAGTCATGACCGTTATTCTAAAATACTTTTTTTATTTATTTTTGATTTTTTGTGCTAACTCCAATTATTAACTGCATGTTATATAATTCGTTTGTACTATAAAACACACTATGAGCCAGGAAAAGGATGCATAAATTCTCTTTGTTTTACAATAGGGACAAAGGTCATTACTGTTATGACCACCCAATCATAACAGTCATGATCGTTACTCTAAAATGCTTTTTTATTTATTTATTTTTTATTTTTTATGCTAACTCTACTTATTAACTGCATGTTATATAATTCGTTTATACTATAAAACACACTATGAGCCAGGAAAAGGAAGCATAAATTCTCTTTGTTTCACAATAGGGACAGAGGTCATAATAGTTTTGACCACCCGGTCATAACAGTCATGACTGTTACTCTAAAATGCACTTTGTGTGGAAATTCCACGCTTCTGGAGAATTAACATTATGGCTGACACCTAATTCCATAAACGCACATTACACGTACGTAGAATAAAGAACATAAATGTTTAATGTCAATTGTGCTAAAATTGTTATACAACATAAAATAAATGACTGAAAAAATCATCACATTTATGAACTGGAAGTTGTGAACGATGTCTTGGACCTTGTTGGACGTATTCATAAGGGTACTGAGTTACTACAGGTTTGTCGGTTGTGTCCATAACCATTACATCTACCACACCGAATAGGCTCATGTTCTTCACCTTGGGACAAAATCCTACGAACCCGTGGCCTTCCGGGCCCACACTTTGTATTGGGAGGATTCACAATTTATGATCTGACTTCTTCAGAAACATCACAGCCCTCTACGTTGCCAATCGGATGGACTACACACACATAGCATGCATAGAGATAATCTTTCGTGTAGTAATTCGAGCAATAATTGTATGGATCAATTCGTCGGTGGTTACAGAAGGCCATTGCATGAGGGCAAGGAATTTGATCAACCTGAAATTGTCTGCAGGTACAGGTCCTTTCGCTCATATCGACAATCCATATTTAGGCAGCATTGTTGGTGACGGCGTACTCAAACTGATCAGCTGGCCGCGGCTGTAATAAAGGGAATTTTAAGACATTAGTTTATTCGATCTCATTTAGTTTAAGAAAAAAATTTGCATATACCGTACGTCATGATGTGGTCGTTATCACATAACGTTACTATTAGTCCTAATAAGAAGTTTGTGCGAATCAATTTCTCTGCCTTTGGGGCCAGTTTCGATGTTATTTTCAGGGCCTCTTCACGTCTCTCGATAAACCATCTTTGTAGTAGTTCCCTCAACCATTCCACTAAGAATCCAACTGGCATTAACCTGGCTTTCCGATCCACACTGTTCAATGACTCTGCAATGTTGGTTGTCATGATTGCATACCTCTGTCCGTTGAAGTATGCTCGCAACCACTTTGTAGGATCGGCCTGCACAAGGTATCGGTGCATGTCGGGGTTACGACTACGGATGGATTCCATATGACGATGGTGCTCACTTAAAAGATACGACCTCGATGTACCGTCAAAATAGGTCTTCAAAGGGCCTTTGAAATCTTCGTACCTAGTCTTCAAGTTTGCAGCCAAGTGTTGGACGCATATCCCGAAGGCAGCATCTGGATACATGAGGTTGGCTGCATATTCGATACCCTTATGCCTATCAGCCACAATAGCAAGAGACCCTCGCGTGCCGATTGAATCCCTTAGCTTCTCGAAGAACCATTTCCATGATTCATTGATTTTCGACGGAACGATACCAAATGCAAGTGGAAATATGGAGCCATTTGCGTCGTGACCGCATACTGCAAGCAGCATTCCTCCAAACCTGGCCTTTAGTGCTGATCCATCAACCACAATTACTGGACAACAATAAGGCCAACCGTGCTTCGAAGCAGCTAAGCACATGTAGAAGTATTTTAAACAATTTTCTGAGTCTGTCTCAATGTGAATGTCGAATGCATAATTTTTCCTCTTAACCATTTCAGCCCACGCAGGCAGAACTGTAATTATTAAATAATCATTACCATGTCGTAAATATATAAGTTATAATGCCAGTCATGAACATATAACCAGATAAGGGAAAATACCATTATATGACTCTGCATCATCGCCCCTTAGGCTGGTTAGTGCAGCTTCCTTCCCTCGCCATGCTCTAAGATAATTGAAAGGCACTCCAAATTCGGCCTGCATGTCTCGTATTATTTCTCGTGGTCTATATGAGGTATTAGTTGGATCCAAGTATTTTGCCTTAACACACTCCCCAATCATCCAACTCTTTGCTTGACGATGATACCCTTGAACGATTTCGATTGAACAAGTATGGACGTCGTCGTACCTCTTCACAACAAACAGTTCACTACCTCTCATCTAGTCACACGCAATTGCCATAGACATCCCTCGTTATCTATATATATTACGTGTAATAGAGTAGAGTTCGACCTCTTCACCTTGAATTGGTAGTGTTTACTCATGGCATCGTGATGAAGATGGTATTGCAGTAACTTTTTGTTCATAAAAATACAATTTAAATGCATTGTGACAAGTGTATAATCAGCAACAACTACTGAGCTGGATACACTGTCACTACTTGGTACATTAACAGATTGAGATGTAGTATTATTGGCAATAGAATGGGCTCCAATGCTTGCTGCGATACTCTTCTCGTTTGATTAACGAGCATCATCCGCAACATTCAATTTCCGGCATTACAATCATCATGGGCCGTGGATAAGTCATTGTTCAATACTTGATGTGCTTTTCAATTCCATATTCAGTGTGCAAATCCAGACCTACTATGGGAGAAGGGATATGAGAAGGAGGAGGAAGGATGATCAGATTATTGTCATTTACATGTTGCATGGCTTCATCACTTGTCCACCCTCCCTAGAACGTTAAACGTCTATGTGGTTGCTTTCCTCTACCTCCGATCGCATCGCTTCCGCCGCAACTCATCCAATACATCGATGGTAATTGAAAATTTGCTAAGCACATGAACATCCTTCTTCTTCAATTGTATGTAGAATTTAATGTTAGCATCACACTGTATCCTCACAAGAGGCATTCTAGGTTCAACACCGTATCTCATGACTATAGTCTTGTCTGGGGCCCCCAATTCCAATTACACTTCTGACCAACTCAGTAAGACCAACATATGTTGCAGTCTCGGGCACCAATATTCCCTTCATTTCGCCACCAACATATCTCAATGTGTCGTCTCATTGACCATTATACTTGACGAAAACACAAACCTCATCCATTTCTGAATGAAAACAGCAACAAGTTATTCAATAGTTTTTTTTTTTTTTTTTTTTTGTGTTACAGAGAAAGGAAAAATGATGACATATATAGAGAGTTGACTTATATCTCAAAACTGGTCACAATGATAATGACCGGATGGTCAATATGAAATGAGCATTTTTTTAATATATAGATAGTTAACTTATATCTCAAATCTGGTCACAATGATAATGACCGGATGGTCAATATGAAAATGACCAATTTTTTTATATATAGAGAGTTGACTTATATCTCAAATCTGGTCACAATGATAATGACCGGATGGTCAATATGAAAATGACTAGTGATGACATATATAGAGAGTTGACTTATATCTCAAAACTAATCACAATGATAATGACCGGATGGTCAATATGAAAATGACCAGTTTTTATATCTCAAAACTGGTCACAATGATAATGATAGGATGGTCAATATGAAAATGACCAATTTTTTTATATATAGAGAGAGTTGACTTATATCTCAAAACTGGTCACAATGATAATTGCCGGATGGTCAATATGAAAATGACCAGTTTTTTTATATATATAGAGAGTTGACTTTATATCTCAAAACTGGTCACAATGATAATGACCTGATGGTCAATATGAAAATGACCAGTTTTTTTATATACAGGTCACAATGATAATGACCGGAAGGTCATTATGAAAATGACCTTTTTGGTTCAAATATCAAAACTGGTCATAATGAGAATGACCGGATGGTTTATTCTACAGAAGACCGATAACTTACCCTCAAAAGTTTTACAGAGAATATTTTTTAGAATATAATTCAAAACGCACACCCATTTAAAGCATATATTAACAAATAAAACCAAGTAACAACCAGCATTACCTCAGATTGACTGATTGAAAGTGGGAAGATCTCTACTTAAATGGAGTTAAAGCAGATTTGGCAGCTTCGGCTCAACTGTGATGAGGATAGAGAGGGTCAGTTTTAACAGAGTGAACGAAGATGTGGTGAGATTTGTTGGACTTAGACTGAGTTTCGATCAGTGGGTAACGGTGCAGGGAGGATTCGTGAGGCTTCACTGAGAGAAAATCGAGGAAACGAGGAAAGAAAAAGTTCAAATTTTTGGGTATTGTGAGTTATATATTGTCGGGATGGAGGAGGGGAAGGAGTTGAGGGGGGCGGGAAAGTGGGACAAACATCAGATTAGGGTTGGTTGAAGGCATATATGTCTTTATACATCCACCTAAAAAGTGAATCATGACGTGGCGGTGCTAGAAATGAAGGGAAAAAAAAAGTGATGTTGTTTTTAATATAATTTATCCCACAAGTGCTATTAATGAAATTAACCCTAGTACATATTTCTCCATAGAAAATAATAATAATTGTACATACTACATACGCATAGGCTATTATCTATTAATGGAGTAATATGAATGGCATGAACAACTTTTTTAATTTTTTAACTTAGAATGATATTATCTTAAAGTGTCATTCGAGACTAAATTAAACAAAAGCAATACCGATCCTTCTGTAATTTTTTTTATCGTACGATTTTCTATATATAAAGGATTTCATGAATAGGGCTTAATAATCAACATGAAATGACAAAAACTTTAATGATAAAATAATTGAGAAGGTAACACGGAATTTTAACCTTAATCTCAATTATGAATAACTTTAGATAATTTCAAGGAGAATAAAGTTTACAGATAATGTATTTTAATTTGAGAATTTATTTAAAATTTGAATAATTATTATGTTGAATAAAATAATGAATAGTAATTTAAATTAAATGTTATTATATTTGAATAAAGATCATAATTTAATTGAAATTTAATGATTACTAATAATTTAAATTAAAGATTGTTATCTTTGGATAAAGATTACAATTTAGTTTAAATTTGAAAGTAAGCAAGATAATATCTTGGATTATATATTCTCTAAAATTTGAATTTAAATAAATAGATAATTATCTATGGATATGGATAATATTTTATTTGAATTAAGGAAAATGCTTATAAAAAATTAATGAAGTAAAATTTTATTGGATGCTGTAAAAATTTTAATTGATGAACTAATTCTTAACCCTAGCAACATTATTTGTGTTTTTTTAGAGAAAAAGAGAGAAAATTTCAATTTATATTAGGGATTTATCGCTAAATAGACTTTTTTTAATAAATGACCGAAATTTTTTAAAATTAGTTAAAATGTCTTTTTTTTTTAACTAGTAAAAAATATCCGACTAGTTCCTTAAAAAAAAATTCCGGTTAGTTGCCCCATTTTTTTAAGTAACAATAATAAAACTAAAAACTCTCAAATGTTAAAAAAAAACAAAAAAAACAAAAAAACAAAAAAACAAAAAAAACAAAACTCAGAACCAACCTTTAATAGCATCATTTATTTAAAACAATTTAATAGTATCATTAATAATCGTATCTTAATTTCAAAAAATTAAAATACATCCAATCTTAAGATTCTTTTGAAAAGAAGATAATGTTTTAAATATATACCTATATTGACGGAAAATGATTTTTATTTTCAAAAAGAGTTTAATTGCTTCTGATAATTATTAATATGATTCGAGTACTTGGAGATAATGCCAATAGGTTAGGTTGCTATAATTAGTATAAAAATAATTATTTTAGACCAAGCAAAAAGAATTTTTTGTCACCACTGATTTGGTTGCTATAATTAGTATCAGATAACACCACATTCAGCTTCCAACATTCCTTAATATTTTGGTCGTAAAAAAAACTAAAAGTTTTGCTACCAAAATATTGGTGGCTGATTGTCTACTTTCAGCGACCAAAAAAAAAAAAAAAGTTGCGGAATACTTATTTACCCGCCTCTTTCTATTCATTGGGTGTCAAAATATTTGCGGCAAAAAATTAATTGGTCGCAACAAGTACATTTTTGCGACCAATTATTTGGTCGCAGAAAAACATGGTTGCAATGTGATGTTAAATGCAACAAAAAAATTTTGCTATTAAAAATTTGGTCGCGATATGCTCTCTTTTGCGACCAAATTTTTTGGTCGCAAAAAATTTGGTTGCGACAAGTGTGTTTTTCTGTAGAGCAAAGTTTCGAGAGGTTAAAATACCTCATTGCACAAGTAAGTGTGTGTGTGTAAATATATAACAATTAAATTCTAATTAGATCATTAATAATTTAAATAGCACTAACTGATGAAACGAAATTATGCTTTTACATATAAAACTAAACTAAGGATCAATTTTGGGTCATTACACAAACAATCCCACAAAACAATAATTTAGGTAAATATGCATGGCCAAATAATATGTGAAGACCACACAAAAGAAACTAAACAAATTACTAGAGAACGTTACACATAAAAAGTTCAAATGAACTCATTATGGAACATTCTAAACATCAAACAATACATAAAATAACAATTGGAAATAAACGGAATACAAATTTTATGAAATAACTAAAGATTAAGAGACAAATCAAGTCCCGCCCGAGCATCTTTGCAGTCGAAATTCGGAGGTTCTCCACCCTGCAGAGGATCAGCACCACCGCCGGTTGTCACCGGAATATTGACTCCAACATTTGGACCCGCCACACTAGTATTACTGGAACCAGCAATGTTCCCAAAGGCAGCACCGTTTTGTTCAAACCTTGAAGAAGTTGCACTAGAAGAACTCCCTCCAAGCTCTAACCCGCCGACAATATTGCGGGCCTGAAAGCCATCCATGCTCAGCCTATTGGCAGTAGAGAGGTGTGAGCTCATCGCGGTCGCCTGCCTAAACCACAGGCTAGCACCAGCAATGTCATGCCCGTATCGGTAGCCACCGGTGGTCCCCGACCAAGAGTAGGTACCAGGCTTGTGAATCATGGACTCCATCCGAACCCCGAGTGGCCTATTGAAGCTAGATCCGTACAAAGGGAGTCCGGAATAGCTCGAATAGAGATAGTACGGGTAGTAAGGTCCTAAAACCCCAAGATTGATCCCTCGGCGACGTTTCACCAAGGCACGCTCCTGTCTGTGGGCGTTTTGGTGGCCTCCAAGCGCTTGACAAGAGGAGAACTCTCTCTTGCAGTAGTTGCATGGGAAAAGCATAGCCGGCTCATCCTTCTCGTCGGAAGGTTCATCGATATTGGGCTTCACAGCTTGGCCAGGTCTGGCCTTGTTGAAAGGGTTGAGTTCAAGCTTCGGACCACTGGCCGACTGGCCGTTCGAAAGCCTCGGATCGAGCAGCAACCGGAACTCGATCTGGGGACATATTCCGGTTCGATTTCCTTCATCTTCATCTTCATGGCCGTCATCCTCTTGATTTGATCATCTCCATCTGAGGCTGCGGAAAGGCTAGAGGCCACGGAACGGGAAGCTTCGGCTCTAAGATCTTCCATGGAAGAGAGCAAAAGACAAGAAAAGAAAAAAGATAATAATTGTTTGGTGAGGATTAAAGAGAAGATTAATCCTCTATTTATTTAGTGTTTTAGAGTAAATGCATTATTCCTATGTATGGAAAGAAATTTCATTTTACAGTTTTGATATGAACCTTAATAAGAAAGAGATTTGAAGTTGATGAATATTACATGTCGAAATTAAGTTTATTTGACCTAATCTCGGTCAAATCCAGAGAAAATTATTGCTGTACTTGCAGTATTTGGTTACGGCCAATTACTCAAATACAGTCAAAGTTTCTATATATTTTGAGTCAGAGAATAATGGTGTCATTGAGTGCATCAATTACCTTATATGCAGTTTAAATTTGATATGTATGAACATGAGGGTGAAAATTATGGGTTTAACAATAATTTCTCAGAAAAGAAACAACGGAAACAGAATAATATAAACAATTTTGGTAAAAAGATTTTCCAAGCCCTCATACTATTATGGGACATGTTTGCATATTTGCAATTAGATAACAAGATATTAAAATATCAACAATGGATTCCAGTTCCGTAATTAATTTTTATAATAGTGGTTGAAAGCGGTCGTGTTATCAAGAGTAGTTGTTGTAATCGCCGTCAATTTTCGCTAATAGAAATAGTTTAATTTATAGTAGAAAGAATAGTTAGTTACTTTCTTTTTTTAATTATTTGAAATATGTTTTTTCTTCATTTTATTAAAGTAGCGGGTTTGATAAATGAAAATTATTTAGCGGATGTCCACTTAGTTTGAATATCCAGTTTTGATTATGCCTTTTTTTTTTTCCCCTCTACATGGTCACGTTAAATATACATAATTCTTTCTTATAAAAATAACAGAGTTAAGAGAGAAGATTTGCATCTCTTTCTCATGTGGGACTTCACTATTCAATAACGAACTCAGATTTAAAACCAAGGAATATAATTGTTTGAATTGACTTGAACTTATTTTTAAAGGTAATGGTGTTAAGATTGATCTTGATAAATATTTGCATTACTGGCAGTTAATCTCATATTACCAAAAATTGTGCTTATAATTTTTGTTCTCTTATCTTCGAGTTTTTTTTTTTTTTTTTTTTTTTTTTGAGAGTGAAAAAAAAAAAATTTTAATCTCTGAGTTTAATACAGTTAAATTTTTTTAATCTTCGAGTTAACCTTAAGATTTCCAAAATCCTATTGAATATGTTCTTTCATTCGGATATTTAATTGTTGCATCATTTATTCTCGCTCCCTCATCTAGAAAGTTTATGTATTAACCTTTTTCTTCATTTTTATTTCTTTTAAATATGAATATTTCATAAATTTATTTAACAATTTAAAGTGGGGAGAAATGACCGAGCGTGGTTATCAACAATTTTTTATTTTCCTCCATTATTTTTCTCCTATGTTAAGAGTTTTCAGAACTGATGTAAGTATTCAGTAGTGATCATTTTTTTTTTCTCTTAACTTTTTAGTTACTTGAAGTTCTACTCCATATAGGGATGACAACATATGTGCCTAGTACAAAATTTGGATTCCACGACAGAGCTTCCATGACCGTTTTTTAAAAAACGGTCGTGGAAAGTTAGGCAAAAACACGGAGCGGAATACATTTTCCAAAAACCGTCATGGAAGCCGTAACTTCGACGACGGTTTTTGGAGACCGTCGTGGAAGGGCCGTGCTTCCACGTCGGTTTTTAAAAACCGTCGTGGAAGCACGGAGGCTTCCACGACGGTTTCTAACTAACCGTCATGGAAGCATAGATTCCACGACTGTTTTTTAGAAACCGTCATGGAAAATTCGCAATATATTTGCCCATAATCGATTGTTGCCCTGATAATTTCCACATCAATACAGCAGCTACAGTGAACTAAAATTATTTCAAATTGCTCCGAAAACAGTCGATACACCACTGTGTGACGCCACCACCACCATCTACCATCGATCATCAATCTCTCTTGTAAGTCATGATCACACAAACTTAGCTTTATGTTGTTTTCCTCTGTATTTTTTATTTATGATTTTAGATTAATTTTGTATGTTTTGGGATCGCTTTTGATACATTAAAGACTACAATGGACCGGTGTTTAATATACGAACTTATCATGATCAAATTGTTATTTTTCCCCGGCCCTTAGTTTTTATGTTTATTCGATTTTTTTGTTAATTGTTCAATTAATTAATGCGCCGGTAGTAGTATTTAATTATAACTAAATGAAAATGATATGCATGCAATTTAAAATTATGCACACTTTGACTTCGAAAGCTTTGATTTCTTGATTTAGGATTTACAAATCATGAATAGGATATGGATGTGGTTTGATAGATTGTCTAAAGCATATGAAGATGGTGTTGAAGAATTTTTTTTCATTTTCCAAAGCTCACATACAAGATGATAAGATTCCGTGTCCGTGTCAAATTTGTGGTAATCATAGATCTCATTACATTGATGATGTTAGAGGGCATTTGCACGCTTATGAGATTATTTGTTATTACCAAACATGGTATTTACATGGCGAAGATTTTTTCAATATTAAATATTCATCGACAAGTACTAAAGGTAAAGAGCCTATTGTTGAGGAAGACGTTGGTGATAATATGTTCAATATGATAAATGATTTGGAAGAAAACTTTGTAGACAGTCCGGAGTTATTTGAGGCAATGATTAATGATGCCGAAACGCCCTTGTATGTCATGTGTACAAAATATACGAAATTAGGTGCATTGGTTAAATTATGGAATATGAAAGCGTCGGGAGGGTGGACGAATTCTAGTTTCACAACTCTATTAGAATTTCTAAAAGATGTTCTACCGGAGGATAACAAAGTGCCACCTAGTATGTACGAGGCGAAGAAGACGTTATGCACTTTGGGAATGGAATATGAAAAGATACATGTTTTGTCCAAATAATTGCGTCCTTTACCGGAAAGATTATGAAGATTTAGATGAATGTTCGGTTTGTAACGAGTCAAGATGGAGGAAGGGCAAGATGCCATCGAATGGTAGAAAAGGAGTGCCGATGAAGGTATTATGGTACATTCCACCAGCTCCACGTTTGCGTCGTTTATTCTGTAATGCCGTGCATGCTAAGAATTTGACATGACACCACGATAAACGTGTTGATGATGGCAAACTTAGGCATCCGGCCGACGCACTACAATGGAAGACCTTTGATGACAATCATCCAGATTTTAGTGCAGAACCAAGGAATTTACGTCTCGGTTTGTCGACGGACGGAATGAACCCACATAGTAACATGAGTAGTCGGCATAATACTTGGCCAGTCATACTTGTCAACTACAATCTCCCTCCAGAATTGTGCATGAAGCGGAAGTTCTTGATGTTGACATTATTGATATCAGGCCCTCAACAACCGGGGAATGACATTGACGTGTACTTGACACCATTAATCGATGACCTAAAAAGCATGTGGGAAGATGGTTTACAAGTTAGAGATTCTTATCGTCAAGATACGTTCAATCTTCGTGCAATGTTGATTTGGTCAATTAATGACTTTCCTGCACTTGGCAACCTATATGGTTATTCTGTGAAGAGTTCTATAGGTTGTCCCGTTTGTATGAAAGAAATATCTTCCATGCAGTTGAAAAATGGTAGGAAAACCGTTTACCTTGGTCACAGGAGATTATTGCCCCAAAATCATCGATATCGCAAACAGAAGAAGACTTTTGATGGAAATACCGAAGAAAGACCCGCTCCTCGGATTTTGACTAGCGAAGATGTATTTGAGATGGTTAAAGATGTGAAGGTAGTTTTGGAAAAAAGAAAACGTAAGGATCCAGTTGTGGATGGACCTTAGAAGAAGAAGTCAATATTCTATGAACTTCCATATTAAAAGTCACTTTACGTTCGTCATTGCTTAGATGTTATGCATATTGAGAAAAATGTCTGTGAATCGATAGTGGGCACGTTGCTTGACATTCCGCATAAGACTAAAGATGGTGAAAAGGCACGGTTTGATATTAAAGAGATGAATATTAGAACAAATTTGCTCCCCGAGAAAAGATCGAACGAAACTTACTTACCTCCGGCCAAGCACACATTATCGAGACAAGAAAAGAGAAAGCTTTGTGAATGACTTGCTTCCATGAAAGTGCCAAGTGGGTACTCTTCTAACTTCAAAATGTTGGTGTTGATGAAAGATTTGAGGCTCGTTGGAATGAAAACACATAATTGTCATATCTTGATGCAACAATTATTACCTCTTGCATTGCGGGGAGTATTAATGAAAGATGTTAGATATTTAATTACGAAGTTATGCTCATTTATCAATTCAATATGCTCCAAGGTAATTGATCCACTAATACTAGATTCGCTACAATCGGAATTGGTGATGACATTATGCATGCTTGAGTAGTATTTCCCACCAGTCCTTTTTTGATATAATGATCTATCTAACGGTGCACTTAGTTTGGGAAGTTAAGTTATGTGGACTAGTGCATTTGAGGTGGATGTATCCTTTCGAAAGGTACATGAAGGTTTTGAAAAGTTATTTGAAAAACCAAAATAGGCCAGAAGGATGTATAGTGGAAAACTACATAGTAGAGGAATTGGTTGAATTTTGCTCGGAGTATTTGTCCAACGCGAAACCGATAGGATTGCCAAAGAGTGTGCTATTGACAGTCGAAAGGACTATCCGTGGGCGTTTCTTCACCAGTAAATCAAGATGAATGGGAAAAAGCTTATCTCTATGTTTTGCACAATGCTAAGGAAGTGGGGCCTTTTTTTAGGTTCATACGGCGGAATTAAGAGCTGTGAATCCAAGAAAAGGAAGAAGTGAGAAGTGGATTCAAGATGAACACAACCGAACATTTCGGGAGTGGATAAGAAAAGATTTGCATATGAAGGCTAGCGTTTCGCAAGACTTAATGAAACTATCCAGAGGTCCATCATCGATAGTCACAAGATATACATCGTATTTTGTCAATGGGAACTCCTTCTACACTCGGGAAAGAGATGAGAAGCATCCCGTACAGAATAGTGGTGTGACCCTCCGTGCCGAGTCTATGCATATTTCATCTGCAAAGGACAAGAATCCGGTATATAGTTTCATGACCTACTATGGGTTCATTGAAGATATTTGGGAACTTGGTTATTGCGGCTTGCGAATAGCACTCTTTAAATGCAAGTGGGCTAACAATAATTATGTTAAGATTGATAGTGATGGCGTGATTGTGGTGGACTTTAGGCATTTGGGATACAAAAATGATCCTTTCATTATGGCGTCGCAAGCAGTACAAGTATTCTATACAACGGATCCCCACAATTTAGAGTTATCTTTAGTTGTGCCAATGAAGCTAAGAATAATCCGGGATAGCCAAGAAGATATGGAAGATTACATCGACATTCCATCATTCACAAAGGGTTTGCCACCGATAGAGGAGATTGATGAATTTGACGATGATGTTACACACTTGCTTCGTTTGGATGTGCAGTGGACACATGTTGAGAAGCCCAAAAAAAAGAAAACGAAAAAATCTAGAACCTGATTTGAATTTTTTTGTTGTAAAAATTTCTATACGTTTTTTTTAATTACGCACATTATATTTGAAATATATGGAAATAATTTATACATGCAAATCTGTGTGAATGAAACTAATAGCAGGAGTGAATGCTGGGTTGCTGCATGCATAACTCACAGGTTTGGCCGCCTGTGGAATTATATTTATAACATCAACAAATTTTTTTTTGAAATTTTCTACCTACCACGATGGTTTTTGGGGAAAATCGTCGTGGTATATACATACCACGACAATTATAAAAAAAAAACCATTGTGGTAGGGTTGTCTTACACAAAAAAAAAATGATTAACACACTTTTTAAAAAAAAATTATTTTTTACCCTACCACGACGGTTTTTGGGAAAAACCGTCGTGGTATGTATATACCACGACGGTTTTTTCCAAAAACAGTCGTGGTAGGTTCAAAAAAAAAATTTAATTTTCCAAACATTTTTTTTTATTTTAACGTACCACGATGGTTTCCCACAAAAACCGTCGTGGTATGTTAAAAGGAGGGAATTTTGAATTTTTTGAATAAAATTGAACTTTTTAGAGCGCATAATTAAAACCCAAAAATGTTTGCCCATAACCAAAGCCGCCCAATTTCCTCACTCCATTTCTCTCTATCTCCGCTCCCTCCCTACTCAAAATCTACAAAAACTCCCTCCACCTCCACGCCCAATTTCTCTCCCTCCACCTCCATGCTCAATTTTTCTCTCTCCGCTTCCTCCCTCCACGCCCACACCCTCCATTTTTCCCTATCTCTCTCGCCACCCACGCCCACGCCGCCCTTCCTCCATTTTTCGCTCTCTCTCTCGCCACCTGTTGGAAAAATCAGATCGGTAATCAGAGTTACGGCACAGCGGAAGTTTTAAAATTTTTATGCCGTTTCCGGAAAGAATCTCATGATGCATATAACAATAAATTAAATTTATGATCAAGCGTACCTTTATTCTTGGATTCCGGAATTACTAGAGCGTTTGACCAACGTGTCTTCTCTATTATTCTCGAGTTCCACGTCTCAGAGTGTGTGTGGGCACACGTTCTATGAATCCAAGTGACCGGTAATGCTTTTCGAAGTCTAGATCCCTCCTTCTCAATTCCGATGTACCTCGTTGAGAATATGATCAACCTTCTTCCTTCAAAACTGCAAAACAGGAACCGGTTAACCTTCTTATGAAAATAATCACTCGATTTAACCTTCCTCTCAGTTTTGGTTCAATAGAATTTTCTCTCTTTTTCTTTCTCACAAGATAGCCGAATTTTTGATGTTCCGGAAAAACTAAATTTTTTTTTTCTCCAAAAATGTTTTTTTGCTCTTGAAAAATTACCAAAAATTTTTGTTTTTCATGAATCCCTAGCCTTTATATAAAAGTCCAATCCTTTTTCAAAATTCATCTAAAAAAAATAATTATTATTATTTTTCTGGATAAATTTTGAATCAAAAGATCATACAACTTTAGGGCTAGATTCATTGAACCTAAAAACGTTTTTCAAAGAGGAAATATTCCTCAAAAAATTCGGCCACATTGAGTTTGTTAAGCTAGATTGGTGATTCAAATTTTAAATCAAGAATCTAGACTAGTCAAAAGATCCTAGTCCTATCTAGATTCAAATTCCTTTTAAACCTTTTTGAATTTAAATAAGATTCACTTATTTGAATTAATATTTTCCATAAACATTAACCATATTAATTAATTTAAATCAATGAAATATTTCAAATTTCCTTTCCTCAAAAAAACGTGAACCACTTTTAATTAGGAAAGAAAAATACATGAAATAATCTCCATTATTTAAATCAATTAATAGTTTAATGTTAGGAATTTATTTGAATAATTTTGAAACAAAATTTTTCTTCCCTCCACCTATCTAAAAACCGTGCACCTTATTGAGATTAGGAGAGAAAAATTTGTTTTTCCAAAATTAAATAATCCAAACACAATCTTATTTCTAAAATTCAAATTAACCAATCACATGTTGACAAATCATTTGTCTACAAATTTTACATGTCCAATCCTTTCTGGATTGCATGTTAGAGAGTAACATGTCTTAATAGACATTACTAAATTCTATTTAAATTTACCGATCTCATAAGGAACAAATCCCGAGACGCTTTATGGAACTATGCGAGCTAATAGAGGGACCCGATGGAAATATGTAAAGAGGCTCCTATAATTGTGAAAAATTAATCCCAGATTAATTATTCATCAATTATCAACTTCAAAACTATTCCACTAAAAGTTTGAAGCTGAACTCCTGTTTACATACCGTATTACAAAAGCTCTCTCACATAGTGCTTCTTCCATGATTTATTCATCGCTTGCTTAATCCCCATATGTCATCCATGATTGAATTAAGGACTTTTTCCGTTTTACCTTTTCAATCATTTTAACTTAAAGTTCCATTATTCTCTATTGAAAGAATCACCAATTATAAAACCATACAATTGGTAAACCACCAGAGAACACAAAGTAAACCGATGACCAAGATCTTGTTATACTATCTTTCAATCCCCGAATAATGCCTTTAAGTAGATAACATTTACTATCGTTAAGATAGCTATGGATTCCGTATCTATGAATCTTGATTTCTCCATCCATAAGTCATGCACCCAAAACACAAGTATATTGACCATGAATTAACAGTGTCTCACCTGTAGTGCATTAAAGTACAAAAGTCATGGATGCGAATTCAAGTAATCATTTCAGGATTAAGATTAATGCAGGATGATAATCAAAGTGTCATTGATTCTTATAAACGGAATTATTAAACCGAATCAATTAACACTTTAGGTCCAGTCCAATGTCATACCTCAATACTGGTATACATTAAAGTTTCTACTCGGAACCTATCCGATGGTCAAGACAAACCATCCCTCCAAGGAAGTAGACAACTTGTACAATCTTATCATGAATAAGATCCCCAAATCTTATTCCATCGATTGCGGACTATTTATTTAGACTGTTATCAAATTATCACGTCTTCTATGTATACCCCGTATACATATGGTAATCTGATATATTACCAACAGTCAAGGAGTATTTTATGTTTGCTCAAAATAACCATACAATCAACAAATGAAAGTAAATAGGACACATCTTATTAAACATGAATAACCTCCTCTTATTAATATCAAAATGTCATATTTACAGAAAATCCCTAATATTGATTTTCTATCCTTAGGGCACATTTAGATCCCAACAATCTCCCACTTCGCCCCCAAGACCCCACACCCTCACTCCTCCCACGCCACCCACTGAGCCCGCACTCCGCCTTCCACCCGTACCCACACTCGACATGTCGGTAAGTTGCTTGGGTAAGGCACGGATTTGAAAAATTTTTGTTGAAAATGTTGATTTTGTTGGACACGGTTGCTGATTGTGAATTTTCCATCCAAAATCCAATACGTTACGTCCAAAATGTTGATTTGTAAATTGTTGAGTTGCGAATATTCCATCCCAAAAGGCCAAAATCCGTCCCCTACATTTTTGGTGATTGTTGATTGTGGTTGAATTAGTTTTAGATTGATTTAACTTGGTTGAGTAAGGCACGGATTTGGGAATTTTCCAGGAAAAAAGTGTTTATTTTATTAGTTAAATGTTTGCATATTACATGTTCGTTAAAATACCTCTTTGAGTGAGAATTAGTTTTAGATTGAATTAAATTGGTTGGGTAAGACACGGAGTTGGGAATTTTCTGGAAAAACGTGTTAATTATGTGACTTAAATGTTTGCATATTACATATTCGTTAAAATGCCTATTTGAGTGAGAATTAGTTTTAGATTGAATTAAATTGGTTGGGTAAGACACGTAGTTGGGAATTTTCTGGAAAAACGTGTTGATTATGTGACTTAAATGTTTGCATATTACATATTCGTTAAAATGCTTATTTGAGTGAGAATTAGTTTTAGATTGAATTAAATTGGTTGAGTAAGGCACGGATTTGAGAATTTTCCGGGAAAAAGTATTGATTTTGTGACTTAAATGTTTGCATATTACATGTTTGATACAATGCCTCTTTGATTAGGTTGTGTGTCATTTACGTAGTTAAGTAAAGTTTTTGTTTAGCTTCTTGATTTACAAATATTTAATGTATGCTTTCGTTTGCTTTTTATGTGCTTGGGTGCCATGATTTTTTAATGATTTAATGACCAAGCTTTTTTGTTTTTTAACGTGTTTCAGTGCGGAGTTGCTTTAGATTGATTTAAAATGTCGTAAGATCACGAGGGGGAATACTCAACTCAAACTCAACTTGGAAAACCACGACGAACCAACACAACTAGATTCAATCCCGATGAAGATGGTAAATGAAGAGCAACTCTTATGAGAAGAGTCCACATTGTTAGGACAAAGGGAGAACGAATTGAAGTTTCGTTCGACATGAAAGGGCAACCATTAGGGAAGGAAGGAGATGAATTACAAAGTTGGATTGGAGTGCTTGCTCGAGAGCACATACCCATTTGGATATCTGACTTTACAAGTGCCGATTTAGCCCCAAGGAAAGAAAGAGTGTGGATGGAAATCGTAACTTCTTTCACTGTGGAGCCATCGTTTAAAAAACAAGCTTTAAAGTCATGTGCAGAGTCGGCAAAAAATTTTAGATATAATATTTACCAAGCTTTTGTCAAGGATCATATTGACAAAGAAAATGTGTGACAATGACCGCCAAAAGTGGTTTACAATTACCCCACCATCACCCAGGATGATTGGAAAAAATTCATTGAGAATCGACGTACCCCGGAATTCAAAAGCCTATCCGAACAAGGAATTGAGATAATAAAGAAGAGCAAATACGGATCAACCGGGGGCCAAAAGGGATATAGGAAACGTGACCAAGCTCATGTACGTGAATTACTTGGACGAAATGTGTAAATGGTATGTTGTACTTCCAATTTTTTTCCTTTAGGTTTATTAACGGTAATTATTAAACTGCAGTTCGAGAAGACGGGAAAATTGCAGAGTAGCATACTAGGTGGCTGGACATGCACGTCAAACCCGATGGAGAGTTCAAGAATGAAGCATTTAAAATAATTGCTGATACAATAGTAAGTTTTTGAATCCATTTAAAATATATTCATCCCGTACACTCCTTTATGTTTACGAGTTCATAACATATTCTCTAATTGTTACAAGATGGCTTCAGTGAACAAGAGACACAAGGAAGTTTCAAATCTGTGGGGACAGATGACATATTGACCAAGGCATTAGGCAATGCCGAGCATTCGGGTCGGATTCGGGGTCAATCTAAGTTTTTCAAGCAGTCGCAATACTTCAACCTTGTGCAAAGTTCAAGGGAAAATGCTAAAGTCTCAGATATAAAACGGCAGCTTGCCGCATTGGAAAGAACCGTACAGGAACTTTGTGCGAAGCACGGTATCAACCGAGAAGCTATGGCCGAGGAGACGACCGTACCGATTGTTGATCAACACAACAGTTTCAAGGCTAGTTACACTCTGAATGAAAAAGAAGCTGGGTCGTCGGATCCAAAGCCCATGCCAAACGCAAGTAAGGAATGCCAGCTCTTTCTTCCTGATTTAGTTAACGGAGGAGATGTGCTTGTTGCAATCGGCAGGGCATACATGGAATGTGTTCCAACCAACACAGTCCATGGGATTCCTTTAGGTGAGGAGAATGTACGAGTGACAATTACAGTCCCAAAACTAAAACGTGCACTCTTACCTATTCCGACGAACGAAGCCACATGTACTGAAGAAGCTGTCGATGGGTTTGTTGTTTGGCCTAAAAGATTAGTTGTCGTTGAAACAAGTTTAAGCCAGGCAAGTCAAGGTCCCAGTCATGCTCCTGACTGAGAAGCTGAGGGAAGCAAACGAACCAAAAAGAGAGCAGGAAGGAAGAAAATACAGTCACAACTGGAGGTACAACAACAACCGGCGCAACAAGAACTATCTTCATTCGACTTTAATGAAATTTCCTTCGAATTGAGACCTTTGGCATATTACGCACAAAATTCCATGCATGACGGTACCCAAATAGTGTGCCCACTACAACAATTCGTCATTGGCGATGATATGCCCATATATATTGGGTTTGAAGATGTATATCATTTCATAACATTTAAAGAAATTAGTGCAAACAATATAATGATTTACATCAGGTAATACATTTATTCTTAAACAATTTATTTATGGTTTGCCTCTTAATCTTATATATGTTGTTTTTGCATAACAAGTGTGCCTAATTATTTTACAGATACTTAGTAGATTGTTATGCAAGAACAGTTATGGATCAACGGTTCGAGTTTATTTCTTCAGTCCTTGTCTCACCAGTTCAACAGAATGTAGATCACGCCGCCTACGTTCAAGAGAGGGCCGAATATATTCTACGGATCTTAAGAAACGCACCAAAGGGAAAGTTGTTTCTCATGCCATATAACAGCGGCCAACAATGGATATTGGCAGTTATTGATCCATGGGAGGACTCGGTCCTGTATTTTAATCCTCTAGGAAACGAATCGGGTGATGATTTTAAAGACCTAATTACGACGTAAGTATTCTTTGATGTTCATATCTCTGATTAGACATAAAATAATTGTTGTTGTAATTGTTTTAAAATTTGTCAAATTGTTAGGGCACTTAATGATTGGAAATTGTTGGTGGGAAGAGAAATAAGACAGCGACGCAACTGCCAGACGTTGATTGATACTGTTCGATGTCCAATACAGGAAGGCTATGTAGAATGCGGTTATTTTGTGTTAGCTTTCATCGGAGAAATAACCTTCACTGTTGATGAACTAGCCGTCTTTCAAACCAAGGATTTTTATACTGATGCAGACATGAGTTTGGTTAGGCAAGAGTGGGCAACATTTGTCATGCGGTTTATACAATATTGACTAAAAACAATATATAAATTTTGTACTCTCGTTATATTAATTGTTGTACATTGTGATCCAGGTAATTATATATTATTTATGAAAATATTATTGGCTGTGTAATAATGGATAACACACGGGATTTTCCACCCGTGAGAAATTAAACGAATTCGTAAATTTTTTTTTTCTTTGTTACATACCACGACGGTTTCCTCGGTTTCCCTGTAAAACCGTCGTAGTAGGTTTCCTTATCACGACAGTTTTTTTTATGTAAAACCGTAATGGTATGGTCTTAAATGTCCACAGTTAGGCTCTATTTTTGCCTATTACACGACGGTTAAAAAACCATCGTGGAATCTGAAACGATTCCACGACCCTGGATTCCACGACGCGATTCCACGACCTGGATTCCACGACGGTTAGAAAACCGTCGTGGAAGTGTTACTATGACGGTTAAAAACCATCGTGGAATCCACATTCTGTAGTAGTGACGGAGTGGGAACAAAGATTGCTTTTCCATCCCCATCCGAGCCTCAAAATCATCCACGTCCACTACGAAGGAGCAGGGTAGGGAATGGGGATTTTCCTTTCGAAACTTACCCATATATCCACCCTATTTTTCCGGTTTTGTACACCTACGTACTTAAAATTACATAATTTAGAAGAAAAAATTAAAAAGTAGAAATTCACCACAAATTTATACCAAAATCAAATGTTTCACTAGACAGATCAAACTCTAAATGAATGCAAACTAAACAGTAATGAAGTCACAAAAATATCTTATTAAAAAATAAGAAGTCAGACTAAAACAAGAAATAACGTGGACTAAACTACAGCTAGTCAATCACGGTTACTAACTAATTTTATTTCCTTCTTTTTTTTAAGAAAATGTAGTTAGTTTTTTTTTCCCTTAACTTCATTTAAATAATTTTAAAATTCAACATACATACATACGTAACAAAAATATATGTGAAATATGTATCTCTGAATGGGGTGGGGTTGCATCCAATTCGGGAAAAGGCTCGTCTCCATCTTCGAATATTATCCCTTATCTATACTCCATTTTGATCGAAGTCCACGAAATCTGCACTTGCAAGGAATATTATCATCTCTCTTTCCATATGGATACTACTAGACTTGGGAATTTCCTATGTCTCGTTTGAGCACTTTGGCATGAAGGAAATTTAATTGAATACAAAGAAAAAAAAAATCACAGGGTCAGAGCAACACATCCCAGAATGGACAATTAAATATCTCAAACAATTACAAGGTGAGGCAGACCAAGAAGCCTTGCACATTAAAAGCTTGATCTTTTGAATATATTTTTCAAACCCATAATCCAAATAGGAGTTTGATCTTTACCAGACTAGCATTAGCTCAATGTTGACGTAGATTTTTGAATTGAAAGCTCTCATTCGTGACAGTGAGAGGGCTGTTATAACTACGTTAAACTCTACTATAACTTGAAGATATCAACCATTGATTGTACATGTTGTATTAGCTAAATGGAATTCTCTTGGGATATATTATGTGATTGAAGATGTTCTACCGCACATTGCATTTGTATTAAAAAAATACTAGAGATATCATCAACTTTAATCTCAACTTTTAAACATCAACTTATATAGCATGTAAATTATCATTATTTTATTGATATGTGTTTAAAAGATTGTCATATTAATTGATTACATTTATCAATAAAAAAATGATAACTCACCGTCACGTGAGTTAAAATTAGAATTTATGTCCCCAACACTACTCTTTATATTGTCGTAAGCTTTTTTTTACTCATAGATGCATTCTCTCTAAACAAAAATCGTCTGTTGTATTTGAATGTTTGTCTTTTACGTATTCCTTTTTCTTTACTTCTTCTTTGTTTTTTTTTTTTTTTTTTTTTTTTTTGGGGTTGAAAAAAAGGGCTGGGTAGGCATTAATTTACATATCTTTAGCATTTACATTCTTTCAACGATTGTGTTATTTGTTAACTAATTGGCGTAAAAAAAATTAAAATCAAACTTTTAAAATTTGGAGACAACTTTAACGGAAATCTCTTGAGCTTCAAGCTTTTCTCTAGCTACTATTATTATTATTATTTTATGGATTTCAGGTTCGGTCCATGTTAAATGTGCAAGCACGTACACATGAATGTGGGGCTCCAATTGTTGACTGAAGTAAATATATAGGAAGAGGGATTTTTAACGCCACCTCCCTTAAAACAAAAATTAATTTGTGGTCACAAATAGAACTTAGTTAATAAATAACTTTATGTAAGTTTTGTTTTCTTTCATATTATTTCTTGTTCTTCTCTTTCTTCTTCTTTATGTAAATCACACATTTTCTTTTGTTCTTCTTTCTACTGAAATATTTCATGCTTTTCATTTGGTATTTCCGCTCGATATGAATAACCAAAAAAAAAAAAGCTATACAACAATCCAAATGCGAAAAAGGTTTTTTTTTTTTCAGCAAAAACCACGCTGCAAATCAATACTGTTCAACCCTGCAGCAATTGAGATAGATGACAATCAATATACCTCAACTTCGGGTTGGAGGTTTGAACAAGGTGGACCATCAAAGAATTATAAAAGGAATTTTTGGGACAACTTTTTTTTTTTTTAAATACAAAAAAATATATATATATTCATTTACTGTTTCGTCTTCCTCTTGCTCTGAAGCTAAACTCTATTCTTTGTTTATTTGTTTTGTTTTGAAGTCTTTCTCCGGTTATTATTAATTAGGTTTAGTATTTTAAATTATATTGAAGAGGTATATTAATATTTTTTAAAAATACTCTATTACTTTTAAATTGGTGATAGGTACTTTTTAATTAAAAAAAATCCTTATTAAAAGTAAATTTTACGTGTACATAATTCAAATCATTAAAAAAAATTATCAAGAAAAGGTACGGGAAGAGTAGAAAACGGGATGACAATGGACCTTTGCTAAAATATATATGTAGATATATTTATAGTCCTTCAAGAAGGACGATCCTATCCCAACGTGGAAGACAAGTTTCACATCTTGTGCCGAAAAGGATATTGTTGAGTGCTGACTGCAGAGAATAGGTGTCGATTGTTAGAAGACAAGAAACTGGTTACTTTCGGTGAAGAGATTAGGGTGACCTGGCGGAGGCTGCAATTTGCAGTGGTTAAAATTTGGTCAATGTGTTCAGTATCTTGTCGCCAGGAGGCTGGAAATGATGGTATAGTAAACTACAACATAACAAGCTTTCAAGTCATTAATATATAACATTATCTCACAAAGAACACGATATATCTTTTTTAGAATGCGAAAAATGTAACTTTTGGAACCTAACTAGTTGAAAGCACCTGTCCTCATGCTTGTTTGTTCATATTCAGTTTGTTAGATATTTGATGGATATCTAAGGCTTCGTTTGCTTCACCATCTCGTTTTAAACTAAACTGTACTTTTTTCATCATGTTTTTTGTCTTTTCTGAAAAAGTTTTTTGTCTTTTCTGAAAAAGTCAACAAAATTTACTATGCAAACTTAAAAATCTCAACTCAACTCAAACTGAACTGGTGCACCAAATGAACCCTAAGTATTTAAATAGTACCAGATTTGATAAAAGTTGAAATATTATATAAAAAAATTATTAGGCGGTATTAAAATAAAAACAATAATTAAAAATATGAAGGGGGTTATTAAAAGTATTTTTGGCTTTTGTATGTATGCTAAGATAAAGTATAAATGCTAGAAATGAGAATTAAGTAGTGACTAATTGACATTTATCCCCTATAAATAAGAAAAAATTGTAATTAATTTTTCAATTTTTTTTTTTTTTTTTTTTTTGGTTGATAATTGAGAATAAGTACTTTTTATTATACTAAAAAGACAATAAACGTAAACACTTTTGGCAGGAGCAATGCTAAACAGCTCCGTTTTTTCTCAACCCCGCTTAACTCCTCTTGACGTGGCAGACTCCACATTTGGAAATTACTGTAGACATGGGACCCACCTACCTGCCAGGCTTTTACCGCTCTCATTTGTGTTTTCCTCTTTTTTAAGTGACTCTTCAAGAAAGTGAAAACGTGGAGTTTGCCACGTTTGATGGAGCTGAGCAGAGCTTAAAAAAAAATAAAAATAAAAAATAAAAAAGAAAAAAACGGAGCCGATAAGCATTTCTCCTCTTGGCACACACTTACCGTTTCTTACTTCTCCCTAATTTTTCTTATAAAATGTACTCAAAAGCTTTCACTTCTTCAAGTCTTCACAATACCAGTTACTACTCTGACACAGGTTTTAAATATATTCATGAATTGTCCTTCCTCATTGAGAACTATCTATTCTATATCTAACGGTGGGGAATTAATGAAGGACCGTCCTCCTTGAAGGATCCAACACATGCTAACTTATAAGAGAAGAGAAAATAAGTGGGAAATAAGAATTAATTCATTATTTAGGGCCTGTTTGGCCATGAGCTCTGTTTAAACTTTTTTTTGTCTTTTTCCTCAAAAGTTTTTGTTTTTTTATCAAAAAGTTTTTTGTCTTTTCTGAAAAATCAACAAAATTTACTATTTAAACTTATCAATTTCAACTCAAACTTACACACCAAACACCCCCTTACTTGTTTTTTTTTTTTTTTAAATGGGAGTAAGAATAGTAGACCTTGTACCAATTTAAAATTGAGAAATGAGATTGACAATCTCATATCTCTTTTTAGATTGTGTCTCTCATTCCTACTATTAACATTATACAGAATAGTAGGCCCTTAGGGCCTGTTTGGTGCACAAGTTCAGTTTGAGTTGAGTTGAGATTTTTAAGTTTGAATAGTAATTTTTGTTGACTTTTTCAGAAAAGACAAAAAACTTTTTCAGAAAAGACAAAAAACATGATGAAAAAAGTACAGTTTAGTTTGAGTTGAGATGGTGAACCAAACGGGCCCTAAAAAATAATAACCTATACTAATTATTTTTATTAACTAAATATAATATAATTTTATTAACTTAATATTATATAACTATCCTAATTACTAATAACTTTAATAGAGCAAATAAAGAACTTTTTTATCATAATATATTATTATGTTTTTATTTTTATATTTTTTTATACTTTACTTATTTTAATTAATTTTTTTACTCTTTTTAATTTTTTAAAACAAAAAATTACACAATTTAATTTTATTGCCTTAATATCGTAATGATTATTTTTTAATTAATAGAATGATAATAAATAAATAATAATAATCATTTTTTATTTTTGAAAACACAATAAATAAATGGGTATACAAGTAAATTTACAACAATTCATTCCGATTCCAGGTTTAAGTAAATATATGAATGAGATTCGTAATGACTTCGATTTCGAATCCTAGAATCAAGTAAACAACTTATTCGGATTCCGAATTCTCACTCCAAATCATGTCCACTTTAAATCATACTCACTTCAATTCATGCCCACTCCGATTATGCGTATGTAAACACACCCTTAGATTCTCCGTGAATAATGGTTACCATTTTTGCGGTTTAAGAAACTTCCTATACTACCCATAGGAATTCAATTGCATCCAAGTGAATCCTCATTTGGCAGTTGAGTTGCATTTTATCATGATAGGAAGTAAATTACGAATTTTATAGTAATTATGTCTTAATAATTATTATCAGAATTTCCTCTTCACACAATTTTTTTGACCAACTTTTTTTTGGTAGAATTGAAAAGGCATAACATAAAAAATCTATTGTCTAGATGGTATAAATTCATAATTCCTTTTCTAATAGACATATTTTACACTTAGCGAGTTAAAAGATATATTATTTTAAAAAATTTATTTCTATTACGGTCGATTATTTAGAAGAATCCGAGTATCTATATGTATATATCTTTTTTGTCTTATTTATATTTGGATCCGAATCATTGTTATAACTTTTGTTTTTTTATGATAAAAATAAAAGGATTATTGATGTCATTTCAGTCTTATCTCTACAATTTATAGAAGAAAATCCGGATCACATCAATGGAACAAAACTGGCATGACTTAATTCACAATCTTTATATTTCTTGTGGTTGGATTCTATTCCTTTATTTATCCAATCTTTTGTCAAAGTAGACTATTGCTTGATTGAATAAAATTTACTCAAGTTTTTCCCAAAAAAAAAAAAAATGACAACTCTATTTCTATTAAAAAGATAGTTTTAGCTTTACATGTGTGAAATCATCTTGAGAGCATAAGATTGAAAGACATCCTTACTGCCATACAAATTTTTTTCTTTTATATTTTAAGAAAACTTAAAATGAATAATTGAATATTATATTTTATGATAAAATCAAACATCAAATAATTATTAATTAAGTTATGTTTGTGTCTGTGACCACAAATTAATTTTTGATTGGGGAAGTAGTGTTAAAAATCCCTCTTCCTATTTACATTCAGCAAAATTGGAGCCCCACATTCGTGTGTACTTGCTTGCACATTTAATCTAGATCAAATCTGAATTCCATAATAAAATATTAATAATCACAATAATCAGAGAAAAGCTTGAAGCTAAAGAGAGTTCCCTTAAAATTATCTCCAAATTTCCTTCAAAAATTAATTATCTCCAAATTTTAATAATTTGATTTTTTTTTTTTTTTACCAATTAGTTGACAAATAACATGGTCGTTAAAAGAATGTAAATGCCAAAGATATGAGTATTAATACAGACTAAGCCCCTTTATTAACAAAAGAGAAGAGAAAAAGGAATGAATAAAAAACATATATTTAAATACATGTCTTCTAAAGGTAATTACTCGTTCAAGCACAGCTGGCGATTTTTTTTTTTTTTTTTACTTTTATTTTATTTATCTTTTCAGAATGAATGAATCTACTGATAGAAGAAAATTATGATAATACAAATATTCAACTGATAATATATTGCAATTTGAAACTATAAAAATGCGTGTAAAAAGAAGAAGAAAAATAAGAGAGAAGTCAATTGTCTTTTTACTTCCACCCCCCCCCCCCCCCCCCCCCCCCCCCCTTCCCCTTTTCAACAGCTTGTTTGCTTCTTTTTTTTTTTTTTTTTTTTTTCCTTTTCTTTTCTCCTTAATTTGGTTTATGGAAGAATTCTTTAATGTTGTTTAATATTAATTTTACATATGTTAAATCTTATAACTTTCTTTGCACTGTTATTTTAAAAAAATAAATATAATTCTACATTTCAATTTGAAAAACAAAGTTAAATTCAAATTAGAGGTGGAACTAGCATGTTCGTTTGTACATATTATCACGATGAGAAACAATTAGAAATACAAGTAAAAATAAAATATAAAAGTAAAAAAAAAAACACACACACACACCCAAACTGTATCACAGATGGAGAGGTGCATCAGGCACTCCCTCATTTTATTGTTGAAATATGTTAAACTAAAGAAAAAGATATATATATATATATATATATATATTTTAACTTGAGGGTAAGGAAATTTGAACTCTCCATCTTGGAGTCAGGTATGGTACTACACTAGACTATGCCTGTAACTACACAAAAAGAGTAGTTTTACTTATGCCAAAAAGGACACAATCACAGTACATTGATCATAAACACTTTAAATAATCAAGACATCAAAAAAATCTATTGAAAAATGTATTTCCATGTAGGAGAAACCTTAATTGATGATAGTTGAATAAGACATGGATATTACAATGAAGTTATATTGAAACTTTAAGAACACTTTAAATAATCAAGCCATAAAAAAAAGTAAAGAATAGGATAAAAAAGATATTACAATGAAATGATGTTGAAGCAAAAAAGAATGAAAGAATTACAAGGCAAGCACATATTGAAAAGTTTTACATCAATAAATAAATAAAAACAAACAAACAATGGTACGCCTCAACACCATTACTCCAATATATCTGTACCTGCATTAATAGACAAATGTTTGGGCCAAGAAATCTAAAATTTGGTGCATGCCTCTGCAATTATAGGTTTATTATGTTCAACACTTTTCAATTGAGAATCTGCAAAAAAAGACAACAACAATTTTTTTCGTTGCCATCTGGAACAACAAAATCAATACTCATTTTATTTGCTGTAGTATTAGAAAAAGGATTATCAACTCTTAGGCTATGTTTGATGAGTCAGTTTGGACTCAATTTTTTTAGTTCAAACTGAACTCAACCCATTTGGTGAGTAAGTTTGGTCCTGATATCGTTCCTGTGGGACTTGGTAAGGGTATTCTAGAATTGTAAGGTTTAAGGACGTTTTAAGGCTTAAGGGACGTGTTTTGGAATATAAGGGTGTTTAGATAAGTATTATAATAATGGAAAAGTTTCGACGCCACTTGGAATCCTCCAAGATAAGTCTTAATCTCGCCACTCAAGGAATCCACCAAGAGATAAGAGAAAGAAATAAACACAAAGGTATTCTCTGAAATTTTTGATTCTTCAAAAGGCCATGCTTACAAATTCGAAAATTACATCTTAAAAAAAACCAAAAACTGAAAACAACCTTTCAGCTTCACAAAATGGTTGTTACATACTTTAAGAAACACACTAATAACACTAATTACATTTTAACATACCAACAGCCACAATTGGCTGTACAAACTCACAAACCAACTTAACTAGTCTTAAACTTAGCTAATTAACTCTCACTTTAACTAGCTAATTATCAAACTTTATTTCAGCCATAAAACACACACTATAACACTTGAAAAACCACAACACCACTTTGGCAACCCAAAAAAAATACCCCCAACAACAATTGATCAGCAAATAGCCTTCAATTCTGATTGAGACACATGGAAGACAAGCATTGGATCACTCCCATACAGACCATGTACAAGCAAATCCCTTCCATGGTCATCATTCTCCCTAGGTTGGAGAGGACTCGACCTCGAGTCCAAAGGCGTGTCTTCAACAAACGAAGAAAGATCAGCCACGTTGAAGGTAGCGGACACTCCATAGTCACCTGGCAGCTCAACTTTATATGCATTATCATTGATCTTTTGAACAATTGTAAAAGGTCCATCCCCCCTTAAATGATGACACACACTATAACACTTCAATGATGACCATGGAAGGGATTTGCTTGTACATGGGTTGTATGGGACTGATCCAATGCATGTCTTCCATGTGTCTCAATCAGAATTGAAGGCTATTTGCTGATCAATTGTTGTTGGGGGCATTTTTTTTGGGTTGCCAAAGTGGTGTTGTGGTTTTTCAAGTGTTATAGTGTGTGTTTTATGGCTGAAATAAAGTCTGATAATTAGCTAGTTAAAGTGGGAGTTAATTAGCTAAGTTTAAGACTAGTTATGTTGGTTTGTGAGTTTGTATATAGTGTGTGTTTTATGGCTGAAATAAAGTCTGATAATTAGCTAGTTAAAGTGGGAGTTAATTAGCTAAGTTTAAGACTAGTTATGTTGGTTTGTGAGTTTGTACAACCAATTGTGGCTGTTGGTATGTTAAAAGGTAATTAGTGTCATTAGTGTGTTTCTTAAAGTATGTAACAGCTATTTTGTGAAGCTGAAAGGTTGTTTTCAGCTTTTGGTTTTTTTTAAGATGTAATTTTCGGATTTGTAAGCATGGCCTTTTGAAGAATCAAAAATTTCAGAGAATACCTTTGTGTTTAAAAAAAAAAAAAAACACTCCCAACAACAATTGATCAGCAAATTACCTTCAATTCTAATTGAGACACATGGAAGACATGCATTGGATCACTCCCATACAGCCCATGTACAAGCAAATCCCTTCCATGGTCATCATTCTCCCCGGGTTGGAGAGGACTCGACCTCGAGTCCAAAGGCGTGTCTTCGACAAACGGAGAAAGATCAGCCACGTTGAAGGTAGCGGACACTCCATAGTCACCTGGCAGCTCAACTTTATATGCATTATCATTGATCTTTTGAACAATTGTAAAAGGTCCATCCCCCCTTGCTTGTAGTTTGGGAAACCTCCTATTGGGAAATTGTTCTTTTTTGAGATGAATCCATACTTTATCCCCAACTTGAAAAGTGACCTTCCTCCTATGTTGATTAGCTTGCTGCGCATACTTCTCATTTTGTTTAGCAATCTTGTCGCGAACCTGCTCATGCAACTTCTTGATATATTTTGCTCTTTCATCGGCTATTCCACTAAAAGTTGTTTCAGTTTTAAGGGGCACAAGATCCAAAGGAGTGATTGGATTCTTACCATAAATGATCTCGAAAGGACTACACCCAGTTGTTTGACTAGTGGACCTATTATAAGCAAATTCAGCTTGTGGAAGAGACAAATCCCAAGCCTTGATGTTCTTCTTGATGAGACTTCGCAATAAAGCTCCCAAAGATCGATTAACCACCTCAGTTTGTCCATCCGTTTGGGGATGATGTAAAGTGCTGAACTGGAGTCTAGTTCCCATTTTCCTCCATAGAGTCCTCCAAAAATGACTAAGGAACTTAGTATCTCGATCCGACGTTATAGTCTTTGGGACACCATGTAGCTTCACAATCTCTTGAAAATAGAGGTCAGCAATATGAGTTGCATCAGCCGTCTTGTTGCATGGCACAAAATGAGCCATCTTGGAAAAACGATCTACGACCACCATGATTGCATCCTTTTGCCTTTGAGTCCTAGGTAACCCAAGAACAAAATCCATACTTACATCCTCCCATGGTGTGTTCGGAACAGGTAGGGGTGTGTACAAACCAGCATTGCTACCATGAGTCTTAGCTTGATGACAAGTCTCACATTGATCCACAATTCTCCCCGCATCCTTAGTAAGCCGTGGCCAAAAGAAATTGTCTTGTACTAGGGCTATGGTCTTGTCTCGGCCAAAGTGACCTGCCAAGCCTCCACCATGAGCTTCTCGAATTATGGATTCCCTCAATGATCCTTGCGGAACACAAAGCTGCGTACCCTTATACAAAAGCCCATTTTGGACCAAAAATTGTTTATATGGCCCATTTGTACAATGCTTCCAAACTCGACCAAAATCAGCATCATCCTTGTACATACTCTTCACAATGTCAAACCCAAGCACCTTAGCTTGCATCATGTTCAACAGCAAATGGCGCCTACTCAATGCATCAGCCACTTGATTAGCTTTACCGGACTTGTGCTTGATGACAAAGTTGAATGATTGGAGATACTCCACCCACTTTGCATGGCTGAATTGAGCTTATGTTGAGCATGCAAATATTTAAGAGCTTCATGATCTGAAAAAAGAACAAACTCATTAGGATAAAGATAATGGCTCCAATGCCCCAATGCTCGGATGATTGCATAGAACTCCTTGTCATATGTCGAATACTTCCTCCTCACTTCATTCAACTTTTCGCTAAAAAAAGCAATTGGCTTGCCTCCTTGACTCAAAACAGCCCCTACTCCCACACCTGAAGCATCACACTCCACCTCAAAAATCTTTGAAAAATCTGGCAGTGCAAGAATCGGTGCTTCCATCATCTTCTTTTTAATAAATTAAAAACTCTTTTGAGCCTCCGCATTCCACTTAAAAATTCCACCCTTCATGCACTCGGTAATGGGAGCAACTAAAGTACTGAAATTCTTGATAAATCTCCTATAAAAGGAAATCATCCCATGAAAACTCCTAATATCAAATAGAGTTTTTGGAATCGGACAAGTTGCAATGGCGTCCACCTTGCTCTCATCAACCTTTACTTCATCTTTGGATACACCATACCCAAGGAAGATTATGCTTTCAGACATAAATTGACACTTTTTCAAATTGACAAAAAGACTTTCAACCCTCAAAGTCTCGAACACCTTCCGTAGATGCACCAAGGGCTCCTGCGTATTTTGACTATACATAAGAATATCGTCAAAATAGACCACCACAAATTTTCCCATGAATGGCTTGAACACATGTGTCATAAGTCTCATAAAAGTGCTAGGAGCATTGGAAAAACCAAATGGCATAACCAACCATTCATACAGACCTCTTCCCGTTTTGAAGGCTGTCTTCCATTCATCTCCCGGTAGCATCCGAATTTGGTGATAACCACTGCGTAAATCTATCTTTGAGAATACAATGCTTCCATGAAGTTGATCAAGTAAATCATCAAGTCTTGGAATGGGAAACTGGTATTTGATTGTAATCTTGTTAATTGCTTGGCTATCCACGCACATCCTCCAACTTCCATCTTTTTTTGGAACAAGCAAGGCAGGCACGGCACAAGGACTTAAACTCTCTTGGATCAGCCCTTTCGAAAGCAACTCCTCCACTTGTCTTTGCAATTCAGCTTGTTGACACGGATTGAGTCTATAGGCAGCCTTGTTTGGAAGTGACGACCCCGGAATAAGATCAATCCGGTGTTGTATTCCTCTCAAGGGGGGCAGCCCACTCGGTAATTCCTTCGGAATAAGATCTTCAAACTCCCTTAGAAGTGGCTGAACCAAATCAGGGAACTCTCCTAACCGTTCTTGTTCTTCTTTTGCAAAAAGAACAAAAACATCTTCATTTTTTATAAATAACATGCTCAACTTGGGAACCTGTCAAGAATACTTGCCCGTTGGAATTGGCAGGTTTTGTAATATCCAAAAATTTTCACGAACTTATGATTTTCTTGTATATAAGAAATCTAAAGTTTTGTACTATGTGTTTATGTGCAATTTTATGAAAATTATGAATACCAATACAAAGTTCATAATTTTATCAGTACATGGTTGAGTTCTCGGTAAATTAATTACGAGACTCCATAATATGCCTTTTAAGGAAAAAGGCATGACGGAATTTTATGAATTCATGATGGTCAAAGTTTGATAAAAAAAAGTCAAAGGTTGACCAGAGTAAGACGGTACTGTGATATGATAAGCAGTATGGGAAAAATACTGTGAAAACCGTCTTTACAGACAAGATAGTATAATTAAGATTTAAAACCACCATAGAAAAATCAAGCACCTAAAATAGGATATTAAGGGCCAAAGGACTTTAAATAAAAAGAGAAATTTTTATACAGTCCAACTATACACAGATAAATTTTGGACTGCAGTTCAGTATAACCGTACTGAATTGTACTGTGTATTAGTGAACACAGTATTGGAAATATCTGTGTAGCTCAAAAATGGACTGCTTAATGATGAGAATAGCCAAACAAGGTCTAAGGTGAATGACATCACCTTATCCTTAATTATGACATCATTTTGGATTAAAAAAAAAATTGGAAAGTAATATTTACTTGTTCTCCAAGGGTTGGCCGGCCACCTAAGCTTCCAATTGTGCAATTAATTTTATTCCAAGGATTTATGAGCAAAAGGTGAACCAAAAAGTTTTGCAAAAAAAGTCCAAAATCCCACCTATAAATAGGCTGCCATGGGGGGTCGGTTTTTGGTCCAATAAATTCAGAAAAAGCAGCCAAATTCTGCCCATTTTTCCTCTCCAAAAATCTGCAATCTCAAGTGGGTGATTGAGTGAAGAAAAAAATTGAGAAACTTAGGGGTTTTGATGTGTGTAGTCTTCGGTTCCTCCTAGTAAGTTCAAGCCAAAAATTTTGACAGTTTTGTGCCCAACTTTGGGGACCAACAGCCGGCTGCCAAGGGGGGTTGAGTGAGTGAGAAAATTTGGATTTAGGAGTGCTTAGTTTAGGTGCAAGCAGCCACCAAGAATCAGCCAAATTTGGTGCCAATTGGTGCAACAAAACCGGCCTTGGGTAGTGTCTTTGGAGGAAAATTTTTGTGACCAAACCCTAGAGGTAATCCTCCCAACTCTAAGCTTTAAATTGAGCATTCAAATTGAGGAATTTAAGTGTATTCAAGCCATTGGATGTAAGAGCATAAGTTCAATTTACTTTTTATGCCTAGTTTAGAATTTTGGTTGGTGCTTGATTCAAGTTAGGGTTTAGGTGGTTCTATTTACTAAGTTATGCATGCTAAATGTTTGATGTAATGATTGTTGATAAATATTTATGTAATGATGGGTTGGAACATTAGAAAAGCGCTGCATGTGTGATTCTAGGCTCCCGCGGTGGCTGGTTGAGTTAGATTACGCGATTAGGACGTGAACGAACTCTAAACCGAAAAACAGCCAGGTTCGGGTGGATCCTGACCAGTTTTACGGCAAGCCGATTTTGAGGCCTTTAGAGGCCTAATTAGGCAAAACTCAAAACACGAAAGTTTCTCGGAACAGTTTTTCCTAGGGGGCAACGCGGACGGATTTGCAAAATGAGGCTCCAATGGCCTCCGTTTTTACGAAAATCCGAGGCTGATCTGCCCAGACCTAGTCTACACGTCCAGTAAGTTTCAAATTAAAACTGACAAGAATCCAAGCAGAACTGGGTTTTTATTAAAACATGAAAGTTTTATAATTTTTCGAGAGAAAGAACTTTCATGAAGACAAGTTTTTCAAATTCAATCTGGATTTTTAAATACAACCTGAACTATAAAAACTGTGCATAGAGTAAGAATTCCTGCACAGGATTTTCTAAAAACATGCAGAGAAACTGTATTTTTGCACCAACACCACTGTTTTGACGGTGAAAACTGTTCTAAAGGTAGTTTTCAACCTTTAATGATTTTTATAAAGTCCTACTTTGAAAACCACGAATTTTAAAGTTAAACAAAAGATTTTTAGTCAAATTTTCCAAATTGGATTTTAAAAACCAAAGTTTAGTAACGAGACGTTGACGGATAGTAACCAGGTAGCATACCCGAGTTACTAGGCTTAGGCTCTATAATAACAAGCGATGAATCAAGTATGGTTGACCACAAACTCTAGGGTTACAATTAGTAACCTAGTAAATAATCAAGGCTTGTATGGGGGACATATAACTAAAATGTTGGAAAGGTTACCAGCATTTTTATAGGATTCTTATCCTATGTTCTTTTTAATAGCAGGAAGGAACCTGCAGTTGTCACCTAAGTTGGATCAACAGGAAATAGCATAACAGGCAAGTATCAAACCTCACCTACAGTATGAAAATAGTAAAGACTATTTTCAAGTATACTATATTTTCAAGTATATATGCTATGTTGTGCTATGATATGAGATGCCATGTTGTGTGATGCTATGCTATGGCTATGATGTGCTAAGTTATGTTATGACATGTTATGCCATGTTTACAAAAATGTCATGGTTTCAGAAATACCATGTTTTCAGAAATACCATGTTTTCAGAAATGCTATGTTTACAAAATGCCATGATTTCAGAAATGTTATGTTTTCAAAAATGCCATGGTTTTAGAAATGCCATGTTTCCAAGAAAGCTATGCTATGGCAAATGTTGAGTATGATATGACATAGTGACATCATGAGACATGTTCACTAATGTTAAACCACATGGTAAGATGAAACAAGTAAGGTGTCGTACCAACCTCCCGTGATCGTGGAGGCTACATGTTTCAGTTGTGATATTTACCTTCCGTGATCGAGAAGGGTCAAGTTATAATTCCCAGAACTGTTAGGGCCTTGCAAACCCTAGCTTTGTCTGGAGGCTGCGCGCTTTTGGTACGGACACTATGGGCCCACATGTTGAGACAAGATAATAAAGATTGAGTCTATAATGAAACATAAGACATTCAATCAATCATAAATGGTTCATGCATGAGTTTCGTGACGATTGGCATGTTTCTGTTTTAAAGATGCTTGAAATATTTTTGTGAGATTATGTTTGAACTTGCTGGGCGAAAGCTCACCTTTATATTTCATACTGTAGGTAAGAAGCCTGCAATTTAATTGGTGGGCTATGCGGACGATGCGGCGGGTGAAGGGCGGTGTGGGATACCACTACGCATAAATTTTCCGCATTTGATTTTCAGTAGTATGTTAATATTTCAAAAATAAATTATGTTTTGTTATTTGTAAGTAGTTTAAAGACACAAAAAGTTACTATCAGTATAGTCCGTTATATAACAAGCTTTTCTTTATAAGATAACTTATGTGTATATGTTTTAAAAAAAAAATTTATCTCAAATTTTCAAGTAAAGAACAAGTATGTATGGTGTCGACCTGGCTTGGGAAGTCGGGGCGTCACAGTTTGGTATCAGAGCGGTATCCTGCCAGCCTACTTCACATCGCCTCACATCGTTTCCGCTACGGCCCAAGTAAGTTATGTTTCTTACTATTAGAATTAGTTAAGATCTTATGTGTGTAGTATGTATCTTCTTTCAACGGCCATACTGGAAAATGTTGGACACGGGGATAACGTTGGGTGGTGCCTTAGCTTGGTGGTGGCAACCAGGTGACATACGGAAATGATGGGAAAGTTTTATATCTTCCCAAATATTATGGTTATGTACTCCTGTTGTGAAGGAGATATGAACAAGATCATGATAAATTCAGATATGTTCATGTTATACTTTTATATGGAAAGAAGATTATGGTTCTATATAAAAGAGATGATTTTATTAATTTTATAATAAAAGAAGCTAAGTTTATTTCCTTATTTTCCGTATAGAGCCATGCCACCAAAGCATAGAAGAGCACCGATCCAAGACATTGATCTTGCGGCTCAGCTAAATGAATTAAGACAAATGATGCTAGCCCAACAGCAAGAGATAGGGGGGCTTAGAGCTCAGTTAGCTCAGCAGAATCAGGGACCTCCTGATGCCGAGGTACCACCAGCACCTGTGAATCAGCCTGCTGCACCGGAAATTCCTGATGCTGACCCGGTGATCCCAGAGAACCCCATAGCCCCCGAAGTACCTGTTGTACCTGTAGCTGTTCCACCAGCACCTCTTGTTCGAACTCCGGAAGAACTATATGACAGATTTCGGCGCATGAAGGCACCGGAATTTGAGGGGTCCACAAACCCAATTGAGGCAGACAACTGGTTGATTGACCTCCAGGTTGCCCTAAATTTCCTCAGACTCAACGACCAGGAGAAAGTCCTATGTGCATCCTTTATGCTAAGAAAAGATGCTCGCCTCTGGTGGGAAACAGTCCAGCTCCAGCGAGATGTTACTGAGATGACTTGGGAGGACTTTGTGGAGGAGTTTAAGGAGAAGTATTTCAACACTGAGGTCATGGAGGCTCAACAAGACGAGTTTGATAAGTTCCGCCAAGGAAACTTGTCGGTAGCCGAAGCCGTCAAAAAGTTTGAGCAGTTAGCACGTCTCTGCCCTCACCTCATCAGTTCCGAAAGGGACAAAGTTAGAAGAATGATGAGGATGTTTCGCCCGGACTTAGCAGTGGTAATCAGCAGTGGCCCCCATCCACCACTCACTGTTGCTGAATGTGTCAGCAGGGCAATTCGAGCTGAATACTGGGTAGGGCAGAACAAGGAGCAACGGGCTAAGTTTTTCCAGGAGAAGAGGGAAGAAAAGGCCCAAGCTAAGCAGAACCAGGCCAAGCAGAATCAGGCAAGACCAAATCAGACTCCCCAGCAAAGAGGTCAAGGAGGTCATTTTGGTCAAAGCAGTAACAACAAGCAGTACAGCAACAATCAACAGAAAAGGAAGTGGAATGCAGGAGGACAGGGGAATCAACAAAATTTTCCCCAGAAGAAGAATACTCCTGATAGCAACAGTTATCCCACTTGTCCGAAATGTGGGAGAAGGCACCCGGGAGATTGCCGTGCTGGAAACGGTCGCTGTTTTCTATGTGGCAAGGAAGGCCACTATGCCAGAAGCTGTAATCTCAATCCCCAGAGTCCGCAGAATCAACAGAGAGGACAGGGATCTCAACTTCACGCTGCCCAGATGAAGCTCGAGGGACCTGCAATCTCTCAAGGCAGGCTGGAAGCTCCGGAACCTCAAGGACGCATTTACGCCTATACAAAGGAGGATGTTCAAGCTGGACCTTCCACCGTGGTGACAGGTCAGCTTCCTTTTGCTCAACAAGATGCCTACGTGTTAATTGATTCTGGGGCTACGCATTCATTTACATCACCTAGGTTCGCTAAGAAACTAGGTAGAGCAAGTGATAGAATCGGAAGAACATTTAGGACTGCATTACCCTCCGGGGAGATTCTGTTGTCTGATTATTGGATACGTCACGTTCCAATAATTATATGTGGTAGGGAAATGTATGTCAACTTGATCATCATTGACCTATATGACTACGATGTCATCTTGGGTATGGATTTCTTGGGGAAGTACAACGCAGTTATCGACTGTCCACGACGTACTGTCACGTTCAAGCCAACTGGTGACGAGAAGTTTACTTTCAGAGGATCTACTCCAAAACAGCCAAAGATGTTTATTTCGGCGCTAAAGGCTAGAAAATTGTTGGCAGAAGGATGTATGAGATTTCTAGCCAACGTGGTGGATAAGACGCAAGAGACTGAGAGCGGACCAGAAGAAGTACCGATAGTCAAAGAATTTATAGAGGTTTTTCCCGAAGAATTGCCAGGATTGCCACCAGAACGAGAGATCTCTTTTGAGATTGAATTACTTCCTGGATCAGCACCAGTATCTAAGGCACCTTACAGGATGGCGCCTGCCGAACTTAAGGAACTGCAGATTCAACTGCAGGAGCTCCTGGATCGAGGATTCATTCGTCAGAGCTACTCACCATGGGGAGCTCCAGTTTTGTTCGTTAAAAAGAAGGACGGCACTCTTAGGATGTGCATTGACTATCGGGAATTAAATAAGATAACCATCAAGAACAAGTATCCCTTGCCTCGGATCGACGATTTGTTTGATCAGCTGAGAGGAGCTTCAATTTTCTCGAAGATTGACCTACGATCCGGATATCATCAGCTTCGAATTAGGGGAGGAGACGTTCCCAAGACAGCCTTCCGTACGCGATATGGACATTACGAGTTCCTCGTTATGCCATTCGGATTGACAAATGCTCCAGCAGCCTTTATGGACCTGATGAATCGAGTATTCAAGGATTACTTGGATAAGTTTGTTATCGTCTTTATAGATGATATCTTAATTTATTCAAGATCAAAGGAGGAGCATGAGGAGCATTTAAGGATCGCTTTACGGATTTTAAAGCAAAACCAGCTTTATGCTAAATTCACCAAGTGTGAATTCTGGTTGGAGAAGGTCCATTTCTTAGGACATGTGGTCTCCAAGGACGGCATATCTGTGGATCCGGCTAAGATTGAAGCAGTAAGTGAATGGCCAGCTCCGAAAAACGTCACCGAAGTACGAAGTTTCCTCGGCTTAGCGGGCTATTACCGACGTTTTGTTGAAGGATTTGCTAAGATTGCAGCACCGCTCACCGCACTTACACGGAAAGGAAAGAAGTATGAATGGACTGCAAAGTGTGAAGAGCACTTCCAAGAGCTGAAAAATAGGCTGACTCGCGCTCCGATCCTCACAATTCCGAATGTGGAGGAAGGAAACTTTGTGATATACAGTGATGCTTCCAAGATAGGATTAGGAGCCGTTCTCATGCAGAATGGAAAGGTGATCGCTTATGCTTCACGACAGCTTAAGGATCATGAGAAGAACTATCCGACGCATGATTTGGAACTTGCGGCGGTAGTATTTGCGCTCAAAATCTGGAGACACTACCTTTACGGTATTAAGTGTGAAATTTACACAGATCATCAGAGTTTGAAGTATATCTTCACACAGAAGGAGCTTAACATGAGACAAAGAAGATGGCTCGAACTGGTGAAGGATTACGACATCGACATCCGTTACCATCCAGGGAAGGCTAACAAAGTAGCCGATGCCCTTAGTCGGAAGTCGTCTTCTTCGTTGATGTCCATACAGTCGTTGATCGAACCTCTTCAAAAGGAGCTAGTGGAAGCTGGAATAGAGCTTATCACGGGAAGTTTAGCAGCCCTAACCTTCCAACCTACCATTTTAGATGGTATGAAGGAGCGACAAGAAGGAGATACCTCGCTGCTCAGAACAAGGAATGAGGTCTTAGAAGGAAAGGAGTCAGACTTCAACATATCAGATGAGGGCATACTCTATCGAAAAAATAGATTATGCATTCCTAACGAGGACGAGTTGAAGGAGCAAATCATGAAAGAGACACATGAGACTCCATATTCCGTTCATCCTGGAGCCACAAAGATGTATCAAGACTTGAAGGAAAGCTTTTGGTGGCCCAAAATGAAGAATGATGTTGCAACCTTCGTCAGTAAATGCCTTACGTGTCAAAGGGTCAAGGCAGAACACCAACGTCCAGGGGGAGAATTGCAGAAAATTTCCATTCCAGAATGGAAATGGGACCAAGTGACCATGGATTTTGTAGTTGGTCTACCCCGAACTCCTAGTGGCAACGACGCTATTTGGGTGGTTGTTGATCGTTTGACGAAGTCTGCACACTTTATTGCCATCAAGCTTAGCTTTTCAGTAGAGCAGCTAGCGGAATTATACGTCGCGCAGATCGTTCGTTATCATGGGATTCCGAAATCGATTATCTCGGATCGTGATGGACGTTTCACTTCTAAGTTTTGGAGGAGTGTACATCAAGCCATGGGTACAAAGCTCACTTTTAGTACGGCTTTTCACCCTCAAACGGATGGACAATCAGAGAGGACCATTCAGACCCTAGAAGACATGTTGCGAGCGTGCGTGATGGATTTCAAAGGGACTTGGGATAAGAAGCTTCCTTTAATTGAGTTCTCGTACAACAACAGTTTTCAAGCTTCGATTGGAATGGCTCCTTATGAAGCCCTGTACGGGAGAAGGTGTAGATCTCCAGTCCACTGGTACGAGACAAGAGAGAAGGAACTTGTGTCAACGGATTTTATTCGAAGGACCACGGAGGCCGTGAAACTTATACGCCTACGGATGGAAACTGCATTTAGTCGACAAAAGAGCTATGCTGACAAACGCAGAAGACCTCTAGAATTCCAAGAAGGAGACTTGGTTTTCCTCAAAGTTGCTCCATTCAAAGGAGTTATGAGATTCGGAAAGAAGGGGAAATTGAGTCCAAGATACATAGGGCCATTCGAAATACTGGATAGAGTTGGTAATGTGGCCTATAAGTTGGCTTTGCCCCAAGAATTAGCATATGTACACAACGTATTTCATGTGTCGATGCTAAAGAAGTACATCTCGGATCCATCCCATGTATTGGACCACGAACCAATTGAGGTTCATGAGGATATGACGTATGAGGAGAAGCCGGTTCAAATCTTAGCACGAGAAGAAAAGGTGCTAAGGAACAAGGTTATACCTTTGGTTAAGGTCCTATGGCGAAATCATGAGATAGAGGAAGCAACATGGGAACGTGAGGAGGATATGAAGAAAAGCTACCCCGAATTGTTCTGATTTTCGAGGACGAAAATTCTTTAAGGAGGGTAGATTGTAATATCCAAAAATTTTCACGAACTTATGATTTTCTTGTATATAAGAAATCTAAAGTTTTGTACTATGTGTTTATGTGCAATTTTATGAAAATTATGAATACCAATACAAAGTTCATAATTTTATCAGTACATGGTTGAGTTCTCGGTAAATTAATTACGAGACTCCATAATATGCCTTTTAAGGAAAAAGGCATGACGGAATTTTATGAATTCATGATGGTCAAAGTTTGATAAAAAAAAGTCAAAGGTTGACCAGAGTAAGACGGTACTGTGATATGATAAGCAGTATGGGAAAAATACTGTGAAAACCGTCTTTACAGACAAGATAGTATAATTAAGATTTAAAACCACCATAGAAAAATCAAGCACCTAAAATAGGATATTAAGGGCCAAAGGACTTTAAATAAAAAGAGAAATTTTTATACAGTCCAACTATACACAGATAAATTTTGGACTGCAGTTCAGTATAACCGTACTGAATTGTACTGTGTATTAGTGAACACAGTATTGGAAATATCTGTGTAGCTCAAAAATGGACTGCTTAATGATGAGAATAGCCAAACAAGGTCTAAGGTGAATGACATCACCTTATCCTTAATTATGACATCATTTTGGATTAAAAAAAAAAATTGGAAAGTAATATTTACTTGTTCTCCAAGGGTTGGCCGGCCACCTAAGCTTCCAATTGTGCAATTAATTTTATTCCAAGGATTTATGAGCAAAAGGTGAACCAAAAAGTTTTGCAAAAAAAGTCCAAAATCCCACCTATAAATAGGCTGCCATGGGGGGTCGGTTTTTGGTCCAATAAATTCAGAAAAAGCAGCCAAATTCTGCCCATTTTTCCTCTCCAAAAATCTGCAATCTCAAGTGGGTGATTGAGTGAAGAAAAAAATTGAGAAACTTAGGGGTTTTGATGTGTGTAGTCTTCGGTTCCTCCTAGTAAGTTCAAGCCAAAAATTTTGACAGTTTTGTGCCCAACTTTGGGGACCAACAGCCGGCTGCCAAGGGGGGTTGAGTGAGTGAGAAAATTTGGATTTAGGAGTGCTTAGTTTAGGTGCAAGCAGCCACCAAGAATCAGCCAAATTTGGTGCCAATTGGTGCAACAAAACCGGCCTTGGGTAGTGTCTTTGGAGGAAAATTTTTGTGACCAAACCCTAGAGGTAATCCTCCCAACTCTAAGCTTTAAATTGAGCATTCAAATTGAGGAATTTAAGTGTATTCAAGCCATTGGATGTAAGAGCATAAGTTCAATTTACTTTTTATGCCTAGTTTAGAATTTTGGTTGGTGCTTGATTCAAGTTAGGGTTTAGGTGGTTCTATTTACTAAGTTATGCATGCTAAATGTTTGATGTAATGATTGTTGATAAATATTTATGTAATGATGGGTTGGAACATTAGAAAAGCGCTGCATGTGTGATTCTAGGCTCCCGCGGTGGCTGGTTGAGTTAGATTACGCGATTAGGACGTGAACGAACTCTAAACCGAAAAACAGCCAGGTTCGGGTGGATCCTGACCAGTTTTACGGCAAGCCGATTTTGAGGCCTTTAGAGGCCTAATTAGGCAAAACTCAAAACACGAAAGTTTCTCGGAACAGTTTTTCCTAGGGGGCAACGCGGACGGATTTGCAAAATGAGGCTCCAATGGCCTCCGTTTTTACGAAAATCCGAGGCTGATCTGCCCAGACCTAGTCTACACGTCCAGTAAGTTTCAAATTAAAACTGACAAGAATCCAAGCAGAACTGGGTTTTTATTAAAACATGAAAGTTTTATAATTTTTCGAGAGAAAGAACTTTCATGAAGACAAGTTTTTCAAATTCAATCTGGATTTTTAAATACAACCTGAACTATAAAAACTGTGCATAGAGTAAGAATTCCTGCACAGGATTTTCTAAAAACATGCAGAGAAACTGTATTTTTGCACCAACACCACTGTTTTGACGGTGAAAACTGTTCTAAAGGTAGTTTTCAACCTTTAATGATTTTTATAAAGTCCTACTTTGAAAACCACGAATTTTAAAGTTAAACAAAAGATTTTTAGTCAAATTTTCCAAATTGGATTTTAAAAACCAAAGTTTAGTAACGAGACGTTGACGGATAGTAACCAGGTAGCATACCCGAGTTACTAGGCTTAGGCTCTATAATAACAAGCGATGAATCAAGTATGGTTGACCACAAACTCTAGGGTTACAATTAGTAACCTAGTAAATAATCAAGGCTTGTATGGGGGACATATAACTAAAATGTTGGAAAGGTTACCAGCATTTTTATAGGATTCTTATCCTATGTTCTTTTTAATAGCAGGAAGGAACCTGCAGTTGTCACCTAAGTTGGATCAACAGGAAATAGCATAACAGGCAAGTATCAAACCTCACCTACAGTATGAAAATAGTAAAGACTATTTTCAAGTATACTATATTTTCAAGTATATATGCTATGTTGTGCTATGATATGAGATGCCATGTTGTGTGATGCTATGCTATGGCTATGATGTGCTAAGTTATGTTATGACATGTTATGCCATGTTTACAAAAATGTCATGGTTTCAGAAATACCATGTTTTCAGAAATACCATGTTTTCAGAAATGCTATGTTTACAAAATGCCATGATTTCAGAAATGTTATGTTTTCAAAAATGCCATGGTTTTAGAAATGCCATGTTTCCAAGAAAGCTATGCTATGGCAAATGTTGAGTATGATATGACATAGTGACATCATGAGACATGTTCACTAATGTTAAACCACATGGTAAGATGAAACAAGTAAGGTGTCGTACCAACCTCCCGTGATCGTGGAGGCTACATGTTTCAGTTGTGATATTTACCTTCCGTGATCGAGAAGGGTCAAGTTATAATTCCCAGAACTGTTAGGGCCTTGCAAACCCTAGCTTTGTCTGGAGGCTGCGCGCTTTTGGTACGGACACTATGGGCCCACATGTTGAGACAAGATAATAAAGATTGAGTCTATAATGAAACATAAGACATTCAATCAATCATAAATGGTTCATGCATGAGTTTCGTGACGATTGGCATGTTTCTGTTTTAAAGATGCTTGAAATATTTTTGTGAGATTATGTTTGAACTTGCTGGGCGAAAGCTCACCTTTATATTTCATACTGTAGGTAAGAAGCCTGCAATTTAATTGGTGGGCTATGCGGACGATGCGGCGGGTGAAGGGCGGTGTGGGATACCACTACGCATAAATTTTCCGCATTTGATTTTCAGTAGTATGTTAATATTTCAAAAATAAATTATGTTTTGTTATTTGTAAGTAGTTTAAAGACACAAAAAGTTACTATCAGTATAGTCCGTTATATAACAAGCTTTTCTTTATAAGATAACTTATGTGTATATGTTTTTAAAAAAAAAAATTTATCTCAAATTTTCAAGTAAAGAACAAGTATGTATGGTGTCGACCTGGCTTGGGAAGTCGGGGCGTCACAGGTTTCTTATTTCCATCCGGCTTCATGGGGGCTAGAATGATCCGCACTTCATCTTTCATAAATGAGTAAGTATTTTTGAACCCATCGTGCACCACCTTCCGATCATATTGCCACGGACGTCCCAACAAGAGATGACATGCATCCATAGGTACAACATCACACCAGATTTCATCTTGATATGATTTCCCTATAGAAAAGGAAACCAAGCAACTTTTGGACACCGATACTCCATTTCCATTCTTGAACCATTGAATCTTGTAAGGCTTGGGATGAGGCTCGGTTGATAAACTCAATTTGGTCACCATCTCTTCCGAAACCACATTCATGCAACTTCCCCCATCAATTATCACATTACACACACGACCGTGAGAAGTGCACCTTGTTTGAAAAATGTTCTCTCTCAACCAAGGATCTTCGTTAACGAGATTGGAATTCAAAAGTCTCCGAATGACCAAAATTTCACCCTCATCAGCATACTCCACGTGTTCTTCAATTTCTTCCTTTTCCGACTCCTCTTCCTCTTCCTCCACAACTTCATTTTCTACAATGGTGATGACCCTTCGATTTGGACACTCCGAAGCAATATGCCCATATCCCTGACATTTGAAACATTTTTTCGAAGAATTGGAAGTGTTGGTTGGTTTGTCATTCTTCATCTCCGGTTTAGGGGTGGCAGATGCCTTGTTAAAGGCTGGTTTTGAAGAAGACGAACCAGGGTTGCCCTTAATTCCATAACTGGTGCTTCCCATACTCTCGGTCGGATACTTTCGCAAATCCTTCCGTTGTTACTCCACATTTAAAGCCAATTTTCGGACATCATTGAAAGTCCAATATGGCTGTAATTTGATTACGTCGGAAATCTCCTTCTTGAGTCCGCCTAGATGCCGTGCAATAGTTCGCTCCTCGGGTTCTACTACGTCGCACTTGAGCATAAGATACTCAAATTCTCTAGTGTAGTCAGCCACAGACAACTCAAATTGCCAGAAATTGTGAAACTTTACATAGTTGTCTTGTTTGTAGTTGTCCGAAATGAATCTTTTTCTGAGTTCCCGCTTCATCTTCTCCCATGTTCGAATGGGCCTCCGTCCTTCACGTTCTCTTTCTTGCCTGAGATTTTCCCACCAAAGAGACGCATACTTCTTTAGTTTAATGGCAACCAACTTGACTCGCTTTTCATCAGAATAATCCTTGAATTCAAATATCCTTTCCACGGTGTACAGCCAATCGAGGAATGCATCATCTTGTGATTGTCCGTCATGTTCAGGTACATCCACCCTCACATCACCACCGAAGCTTCTACGGTGAATTCGTCATCCTGGGTAAGCATAGGAGTCGTCGCTAGAATCATTTTCATTGTGGAATGGGTTGATGCCTTCATCCTCATCATCTGCACAGCGCCTATCATGCCTTGGTGGATCTTGTCTCTCGAATCGTTCAAGGCATTGTTCAAGCTGCTGTATTGTTCTTCGCATTTCCTCCATCTCGAGATTTTAATTTCTTTCTTCCACCGGTTCATCTTCTTCAAGAAGTTGTCTTCGAAGAGCTTGTCTCCTCATTTTTCTTCAACCTTCTCTGATACCAAAAATGATACCGTTCCTGTGGGACTTGGTAGGGGTATTCTAGAATTTTAAGGTTTAAGGACGTTTTAAGGCTTAAGGGACGTGTTTAGGAATATAAGGGTGTTTAGATAAGTATTATAATAACGGAAAAGTTTCGACGCCACTTGGAATCCATCAAGATAAGTCTTAATCTCGCCACTCAAGGAATCCACCAAAAGATAAGAGAAAGAAAGAAACACAAAGGTATTCTCTGAAATTTTTGATTCTTCAAAAGGCCATGCTTACAAATCCGAAAATTACATCTTAAAAAAAACCAAAAGCTGAAAACAACCTTTCAGCTTCACAAACTGGCTGTTACATACTTTAAGAAACACACTAATGACACTAATTACCTTTTAACATACCAACAGCCACAATCGGCTGTACAAACTTTCAAACCAACATAACTAGTCTTAAACTTAGCTAATTAACTCCCACTTAAACTAGCTAATTATCAGACCTTATTACAGCCATAAAACACACACTATAACACTAGAAAAACCACAACACCACTTTGGCAACCCAAAAAAAACGCCCCCAACAATAATTGATCAGCAAATAGCCTTCAATTCTGATTGAGACACATGGAAGACATGCATTGGATCAATCCCATACAGCCCATGTACAAGCAAATCCCTTCCATGGTCATCAAGTCCCAACTATGCGTTGGACTGTTGCACAGTAAACCAAACTCGGTTTACTGTGCGACCAACCCATACTTTCTGTCTCACATTGAATGAGCACTGTGCACCCACCGCCTTCTTCTCCCTCCCTCCTCGCCCATCTGCTGCTTCATTGTTGCTCGGTTGACTGTCCTCCCAACCCTCGCCCATTCGCAGTTCCTTCGATAAATGTGCTATTTCCTCTTTCCCATGTGCTGATTGGGTCGTTGATCCTCTGTCTTCGTCCAGCCTCTGTAATCTGGGTTTTCGAATAGAATATATTCGATTCCCTGTGAGTACCGGCTCCAGTAGCATTTTCCCGAGAATCTGTCACATATGTAAGAGCCATTCTTGAACCCTAATCGCCTCAATCTCTTCCCTTCGATGGATTCCGGGTGTATGAATGTTGTCGAGCCCAAGAATCTATTGCGTATCTAAATCCCAAACTCCCTAATTTTGTTTCTAGGGTTTCTCTGCTTTGGGCTTCTATTCGAAACCGGTCGAGGAACTTGCGACTCCACCGGGTCTGTTCAATGGACTCTTGGTTTAGGTACCGCCGGTGGCAAATGTGGCGCTGACTGGGTTCCGCGAAGCAAACTCGAACAAAAGGGCTCATTACCCACTATTTCTGAGTTCAGAAATCATCTCCTTGAGCCGTTGCTTCCTGCCCTAAACCGTCGTCATCCACTGTATACTCATCCTCCGGCTCGAACTCGGTAACCCTAATATAACTTCTTCACCTATTAGAAATTGGATTCATTCTCATATGTTTTGAGTGTATGGAAGGCCGAATTGTCTGGATTTTGTGTTAAATCTATTTCGATGCTGAAACCGGATTTGTGTTGATTTTTTGTTGATTTTGGATTATGAAACCGGATTTTTTTGGTCGTTTGCAGCCTCAAACATGTCTATTTTAGCATGGTTAAACCAGTTTTGGGTCATTTGCAGCGTGAAACAGGTATTGGCTTTTGTTTAGGGTTATTTTAGCATGGTTAAACCAGTTTTGGGTCATTTGCAGCCTAAAACAGGTCTTGCCTTATGATTTAGGTTAATTTACATGGTGAAACCGGTTTTGAGTCATTTTTGTGTCATTTGCAACCTAAAACAGGTCATGGCTTTTGTTTTGGGTTATTTTAGCATGTTAAACCATTTTTGGGTCATTTTTGGGTCATTTGCAGCATAAAACAGGTATTGGCTTTGTTTTGGGTTATTTTTCTGTGGTTAAACCAGTTTTGGGTCATTTGCAGCCTAAATCAGGTTATGGCTTCTATTTTGGGTTATTTTACATGGTGAAACCAGTTTTGGGTTATTTGCAGCCTCAAACAAGTCATGGCTTTTGTTTTGGGTTATTTACATGGTGAAACCGGTTTTGGGTCATTTTTGTGTCATTTACAGCCTAAAACAGGCCCTGGCTTTTGTTTTGGGTTATTTTAGCATGGTTAAACCAGTTTTGGGTCATTTTTGGGTTATATGCAACGTAAAACAGGTATTGGCTTTTGTTTTGGGTTATTTTTCTGTGGTGAAACCAGTTTTGGGTCATTTTTGGGTCATTTGCAGCCTAAATCAGGTCTTGGCTTCTATTTTGGGTTATTTTACATGGTTAAACCAGTTTTTGGTCATTTTTCTGTCATTTGCAGCCTCAAACAGGTCTTGGCTTTTGTTTTCAGGTTTTGGACCGTTTTTTTAGGATTATGTTGGTGTTTATGTGCACTTTTCCCATCCATTTGGCTATGATGTAAAAATTCCATTATCATAGATTGTAACTTTATCTTACTGGTGAGTCGGTAATCCGATATATATTGTCAGCTACCGGTATATAAGCCCTTGTTTGTTGTTAAGGGGCTTAATTGTAGGTTATACTTGCCATGAACTTGTTTAACCCCGAACCCATGGTTTATATGCCATGGTAGCTGTATTTGTATCAGGTCATTGACATGCTTCAGATGAAATATGTCAATCAATTTATACTGAGCCAACTTCTCCTCCTTATCGTACAAGTTTAAAGTATCTTTTTCTATTTTGGTTCTCGCTTTATTAAGGAAATGCTTCGCAAAGCATCGGGTGAGACGTACGTTTCGGATAACGCAAAGGAAAAAAAATTCCTTGAAAAAATGGATAAGTTTTTGTCTTATAGTGGCGGTAAGCATCCCTCCATAAAAATTCTTGAATAATGGGCCACTCAGTTTAATTCAGAATATGGTGGAGTACCTGCATACGGAGTCACATTATATCCAAAAAAAAAAAAAAAGAGGATGAAGAAAATTTATAGGGGATGGAAGGCGTTGCAAGTCCGCACCGGCCTTGGATATGATCCGTCGACCAATAGAGTGATTTGCTCTGATGATGCATGGCAGAGCTTTATCCAAGTAATTGCAATGTCTAATATTAGCCCTGCTAATTTTATTGTTTAACAATGCGACTAGTACACAAGGATGCTAATAAGATTTCATTTGCAGGTTCACAAGGAGTGCAGCCATCTCCGCCACAAGGAGCTTCGCAACAAGGAGTTGTATTACAACGTTTCAAAAAAAAATCATATTGTAGGTACCTCGGGGTTCAAGTCAGTTACGATGCGAGATAGCAGTACTCCATACGTTGAGCCTGAATTTTCTATGGACAACTCTGGAACACATCCGGTTTTAAAAGAGGAATTAACTCCGACCAACGGTAGGCAGCAGGGCAACACCAGAAGAGTGGGCGATGACGCTGGTCCATCACGGTCTAGGGGCAGTTCTGGTAAGAGAAAGCAAAGAGAGGCAATGGACGAGATTACTTACTCGGCAATGCAGGAAATAGTCAGTCATTTTCGTAGTCGATCGTAATCGGGTGCCAGCAATGAACAATCAAGCGACCGGATCACTTGCTGATGTGCATGAATAATATGACAGAGATGGGTATTCCACTTGATCATCGGACGATTATGTGGCACTACTTTGAGGCTCATCTACGGGTGCAGCGTACCTTACATCAGCTTCCCGATGACGATAGGCGAGGCAGTATTGCCTCCGTTGTTAAGTCCCAGTCGTCACCGGCCGATTGAGTTTTAGGGTCGATAATTTTTTTTTTTTGTGTTCATTTTTTTAGACATAACATTAACATTATTATTTTTATTGGATTCTGTTGATTTATTTATTTCATTCATGTTTCAACATTTGGTTATATTGTTCGTTACGCGATTTTACCTAACATTATATCACATATTCCTATTTATGCTATGTTATGTTTTGTAGCGGTTTTGGAGAATAAAATTAATATATAACGACTTTGAAACAATTAGTTGAACGGAGTATAATGGTATTGGGACTAATTGAACTTGTTTTGGGAACAATTAATCTATACCAGGTAAACAACCAAATTTAGCTCAGGTCACGTCATTCGCAATATGAATGAGTTTAGTTCCGCATCCGAACCTGAAGAAGAAGACCAATCCTCAGAAAACGAGTTAAGCGACGATGACGGTTTTCTTGCCGTGGCTGCTAGTAGGCGTAACAAATGAAGAGATCCACAACCAATGTATAATTCGAGAGTAACTGGTAGTATGCGTGTGGAAGAGATAATAAATAGACATGAAGAAATTATTCAAGATTTGATCAATATGAAATCATATACATTCAAAGCACTAAGTCACGTATTAGGTAGTAGGGAATTCTTGAGGCCAACTTGTAACATGAATGTCGACGAGTAGTTGTTCATTTTTTTTTTATCCATTTGTGCACAATGCGCAACGAACATACACATTTCTTATTTGTTCCAGCATTCTAGATAGACAACTTCACGTTGGTTCTTTAAAGTGTTGACGGCTATTTGTGCTCTAAAAGACGAATTCATCAGGCCGCCCGACTACACAGAGGTTCAACCTTTGATTATGGAGCATTCCTACAAATATAGGCCATGGTTTGATGTACGTTATCGATGTCATCGCATCATATGATCGTATTAACGAATTCTAAAAAAAATGGAAAGTCCACTATTTTTTATTCAACACGTGTTATTTATGCTAGAAGCTATAATCAACATTTTACTTCTTCATGCAGGATTGTATTGGCGCTATAGATGGAACACACGTACCATGTGTGTCACGGGAGGATAATTTTGAAGCATAGATTAATCGAAAATGTGTGAACTCGCCAGTATGTATTGGTCGCCTGCTCATTCGATATGAAATTTACATATATGTTGGCCGGCTACGAGGGATCTTGTCATGATGCTAGAATGTTGGAAAAGGCAATAGTATTTCATGGTTCCCAATACCGCCACCTGGTAAGATCATCTGTCACATGATATGACCGGTTTATAAATAATAAAGTAATTATAAAAATGTGTGATTTGTGTTGATAATGCGATGTTTAATTCGTAGGAAAATTTTACGTAGCCGATTCGGGATACATGAATAAGGATTGTTTTATTAGTCCATTTCGACGAGAGACGTAACATTAACCCGAATATCGAAAACATCGCGTCGGACTGGGCACTCGGAGGGAAGTATTTAACTACACGCACTTATCGCTGCGGAATTGTATTGAGTGAACTTTTGGTGTATAAAAGGCCAGATTTAAAATACTTAAAGGCATCAACAATTATCCATTGGACAAACAAGTAATGATCTCAGTGGTGTGTGCGATTGTCATAATTTCATAAGATGGTACAGGTTGGGGATCCTATTCTTGAAGAGTATGTGGCAGATGGTATGCCTGTAGGTGAACATGTCGATATTAACGCGGATTACGTGTTGACCAACGGGGGGATGATACAGGTCCAAGTACGGGAAAGTAGCAAGATGCATCAAGGAGGGCTGCAATGAATCAACTGAGAGATGTGTTGGCCGCTGATATGTGGGACATATATCAACGAAATCCATGGTATAAATCCACTTGAAATTAAGGCCAGTGTTATTTATTTAAACCAAATTAGGGGGAGAATTTCGTGTTTTTTTTATTAGCACTTTTAGTTAGCAACTACGTAATTCTTATTGTATTTTATCGCTATGTAAAGAATATTTTAAAAACTTTGATGTATGTTGTTAAAGTGTGTTTTTATTTTAGTTTATTTAATTTTTTTCCATTTTTCCATTCACAACCCACAATGGCATGTTAGCCTCCGTTTGGTAAGTTAATTAGAGATGAAATTTTTAAGTTGGAGTTGGTTAACTTTACAAAAACTAGTTATAATTTTTTTAACTTTTCAGAAAAATATAAATATTGAGATGAAAATTTTGAGTTGAAATATGAGTTCCAAACACACCCTTATCTCTTCAAGTTAAACTTTTTACATCCAAATACTTAACTCAAGTTAAACTTTTTAACTCAAACTTTTTACATCCAAACACTTAACTCAAGTTAAACTTTTCAACTTAAATTTTTTACCAAATGCTCAACTCTAACTCTCAACTAACTTATCTTCAACTCAACTTAAAAATCTTAACTCAAACTGTTTCACCAAACGGAAGCTTAGTTTTATGTTTTTTTTCTTTTTGCTTCTTTTTTTCTTTTTATTATTTTATCGAGTGTAATTTTAATAACTTAATATTCTAAATTTTATCCTTCCCCCTTTTAACTTGTCCAAATTAAAATAATTTTTTTAAAAAATATCCTGACTTTTTTCTTTATATTTTTTCTTTAAGTTTTTCTTATTTACTTTAAATCTTATATATTCGTTTTACGAAATACTCTTTCTTTATGTTGTACCTATTTCAATGATTTTTTTTTTTTTTTTATAAACACATTCTTAATTAAATACTTTTTCATTGTGTCCAAAAATTTCACAAACTTAACTGGCACGTGCGGGGGTTGTGCTTAGAAACTAGCATATAAGAAAGGGCCCAAAAAAAAAAATTTTAAAATTGTGGCACGTCATGAGAAGCCGATGTGACACGTCAAATCACCAACTTATTCCAAACAATAATTTTACTAATAATAATAATAAATGTTGTATTGTTATCATCATTTTGGATTTTTATTTTTTGTGTGTGTTTTTATAAAGAAAACAAGCTTTTTCACATGGATGTTCCTGAACTTTTCATAATGACAAATCAGTCTCTAAATTAAAATAATCTAAAATTGATTTCTCAAACTTTAATATTTATTAATTTATCTCCATTGGAAAACTGTGTTTAAATTTTGTTTTTTAATTTATGGTTTTCTCTTTATTGAGGGCAGCCTCAACTTTGTTTTGCTCAAATTAAATCCTATGTGAACAAAACTTTCTCATTTACGGAGTTGATTATCCTTAACATATGAATTATTCATGAGAGAGAAAGATTTAGGTTACATTTAAGGGAAAAAAGTCGAAATCGCTCTCAAATAAAAGGCCATGTGTATATCACAATACAAGAAAATTGTCAAAATCTAACTCCGTTTTCAATTTGGAGTTAAAAACAATAGATAAAAAGAGTCAATTTAAAAACTTTTTAATTTCAGACTAATTTATCAAACACGAAAATTTGAGAGGGCATCCGTACAAATAAGCTAAGAAAATAAAGGTCTATCTCTCTATCTTCATTTATTTATTTATTTATTTATTTTTCTTAAATTATTCTTTTGTTTTTTCTTTTTCCTAGCCTTCGTCAAACTCGCTCGGACGGATATTCCGTTGGAACCAAAAACTCTCTTTTAATTTTCAGAAGTAAAAATTATTTTGCGGATCTGAGATGGGTTTCATAGATTTCATCTGACAATGATCACAATAATGTTTTTCCTTTTCTGAAACTCCAATTCTCTTTTTGGCTTTTGCTGTTTGATTTTTTTTTAATCTTAATTTATTGCCTAATTCAGTCACCATGAAGAAGAAGCTCGATACCCGTTCCCTGCAGTAAGTTCTCTTCTTTATGATTCTTCGTTTTAATTTCCCTTTTTTCTTAATCAGAATTGAATCTCCTCAATTGGGTTTTTCGATTTGAATTGGGGGGTTCGTGTTTATTGTTGTTCTCGATCTGGGCCATTTCTTGCTCTAGGTTGCATTAAAATGTTGAAATCACAGATGGGTACTTCTGATTTTCTGTGTTTTTTTTTTTTTTTTTTTTTTTTTTTTGTGGTTTTTCATGGAGATCATGTTTTTTTGTGTGATTCTTGTGGCTAGAGCTGCGATTTTTCCATTAGCTGAAAAAAAATTAACGGATTTAAATCTCATTTGTCCATGGGTTTCTTCGATTTGAGACTTTTTGGTGCAAAGAAAATATGCTTAATTGTTTTATCCAGGAAATAGTATCAACTGAGTGGAGTTTTACTTCATGGGGTTTTTTTTTTTTTTTTTCTGGGCAGTTTGCTTTTAAAGAATTTGGGATCTGCATGATCTTTTGCTTTGGCTTTCTAATTCGGGTTATCTCGGATAATTTTTCTAGACTGTTGTTGATTCACAGGATTATTGGTTGTTTAAGCTTTGTGGGCATTGCCTGTTTATAGTATCCCTCAAAATATATCTCGAGTTCCATTGGTTTTTGTTGGGAATTGGGTTGTTAGTTTTGTTTGTTTGATCTTTTTCCTCTTGATTTCTTTTTCCTAATTTTGATTGGACATGGACATGGTAGGTCTTCAATATTCTAAGTTGTAAAGCTGTCACTAACAAATAGGATGTAAAGAACTATATGCGGGAAACTTCGAAGGGTATTCCTGTGTTTTGAACTTCGACATTTACCCTCTTAAATATGACTCCAGTTTTTGACATTTTGGATTTCTGGAAACATTGGGGTTAGCATTGAATTAAAGCAAAACACACTATCTTTCGAATCTTTGCATTACATGATTGGATTCCAGATTTAGATTGCATGGGCTCATTTCTCATTGTTAGTACCAGACTCTTTAAGAGACTAAGACACAACTCGTGGCTAATTATTAGGATTGTTCTTTGCTGGTTTATCTTTATCATTGTGGTCTGAACATGCTCACTTCGGCAATTATTATTATCTTTTTCTCGTGTTCATTTCACTTGATCTGACTCTTCTCACTTTTATAAGAGTGCTTCTTTTACTTTATCTATCTCAGTTGCCTGATTTGAATTTTTTTCCTTCTGGAAGGTGGAGGGCTCAATTTATAGACTTGGTTTTGCTTAACTGACTTCAAAGGCTTAGAATTCGACTTTTTTCCCAAAAATGTTTAAGACATCCTTTTTCTACATCAGTTATTGGTAGCAGACTAACGCTAATCTCTTCCCTCAAGTTCTATATTTGGCTTTCAATACAACTTAAGATTGTAGACAATGCTTTTTAGTTGTTAGCGCACTGCTGTGATTAATATTGCCTCTTTGGAATGATGAAGGGCATGCAAGTTTCTGATAAAAGGTTATTGGATGTAGCCTTGTGAAGTATTCGAGCCTGTGGAGCTTTTAGTGTTTGTTATTTAATTTGATTTAGTTTTGGTAGCAGCGGCACGCCAATAGACTTGACTTTAGTTATTTAGGCTATATAATGACCTTTTATTGTTTGATTAGGTTTAGGAATTTGGGTTTACTATTTGAAGCCACCTTTGTCATTTAGCATTCTTTTTGACGATTAATAACACACCATTTGAGATTTTTCTTGACAACCGTGCATTGGTTTTCAGTATTCGTTAAAATGAATTTAAATAAGAAAACCCTAAAAGCCCAGTAGGCCCAAATTTAACATTCCTGTCTGCTTCAGTTGATGGTTCCAACTTTAGCCGTAAAGAGTTGCTACAAAATTGAGCAAATTGGTGTAAAAACATTTGACTAACACTTCAAGTTCTTGATATGCTAAAAGTCTTTTAGATACTCATTCTAAATCTACTTACTTTAAAGTTTCAAACTGAAGAACTATTACAGTTTTCTCTGGAAAAGAATTCCAAATCTCAGTTGATTCCTTGAGATCTTAAACATGCAACAGGGATGAATATTGTTCTTTTCAGAAATTATGCTGGTACTTTGAAGTCATTGCAATAACTAAGGGCCCGTTTGGAACATTGGTTGGAGTTGGAGTTTTGTAGGTTGGAATTGAAATGTGTGTTTGATTGAAGTGTGAACTGGATATTTTTCTCTGAACACATTGCAAATTGTTACACTATGTTTGATGCTTCAATCATGAAAGAGTGAGAAAATAATGATTTGCAATTGAATACCAACATTTTGCATCTCTCTTTTGCTTGCAATGATAGCATATTAGCATCTAAAGAAGTTATAATGTGTGGCAGGCTCGCATTAAAAAGATAATGCAAGCTGACGAAGACGTTGGAAAGATAGCGTTGGCAGTTCCTGTTTTAGTCTGTGAGTAGGCCTGACTTTCTGCCGTAGTAGTTTTGAGCTTGCAGAGTTCTTAATTACATTCTTTTGTGCTGCTTACATTATTCTTAGTATTAATGCAGCTAAAGCATTGGAACTATTTCTGCAAGACCTTTGTGATCGTACATATGAGATAACCCTTCAAAGAGGAGCAAGACGATGAATTCTCTGCATTTGTAAGTAAAGGATCTTTTTCCTCAATATCGTGTACATTATAGTTGTCAACCATTTGAAACAGACACAATATGCTCTTCATTTGGTTTTAAATAGAACTTTTCGGTTGAAGTTCAGAAAGATACCTAAGTAACAGATTGGAGGACAATAGGTCCTCTGTACAGCAGAAAAAAGAACAACTCTAAACCACTCCTCCAACATGAGAAGTTCAGAGAAGCCAAATCTAAAACTCTTCACGTAAATGTTCCAAATTCCTCCAATGGTTTTACGTCTCAGTACTTATGACTGATCTTGAAAGAGAATTCACATATTAGTTTTACTTTTCTTTTTATCTAATTTTCTCACTCACCAAGTTTCTTGCCACATTGAGGTACTACCAATGTTTCTTGTGATCTAACTTGATAGACGATTAAAAATGGTGCATGAGTGTTCATATAATTCTTTTTCTATTAGCCATTGAATTTCTTACCACATTTGAGTGTGTGTTTAAAAACAAAAATAGGAGCCATCTCAGGCATGTGTCATAAAATAAATAAATAATTGATAAATAAAGGGTTAAAAAGCGAATCCTTTAGGTGTTTCTGTAGGGAAATGTTACCGGTGAGCAACTTTTGTTACTTGTTGTCCCTGTATCTGCTTTGGTGTTCTATATATATATATATATATCAAATTCTAATACTTTTCTTTTTTCCTCTTAAAAACAGAAAGCATTGCGTACAGAGCTATAATGTGTTTGATTTTTTGAGGCACATTGTCAGCAGGGTTCCTGACTATGGTCATGGTCACTCGGACGCTGCTGGTGATGATCGAGGCATCTCAAGAGAAGGTTCAAATGCTTTTCTTCCTCTTTTAGGTTGACCTATATAAGACTTCTCTCATAAGATGACCACAGATGTATGGTGGCGGTAAAGGTCCTAGAAATATGGCTGCCGTATACTTCAAAGAAAGATGCCATATGCATGGATCCCTATGCTTCCGCTCCTTGTGAGATTGTTTTAATGGAAAACGGGTTCGGACATTCTCATTGACATTTTGTTATTCCAGGAAGGCTGCAGTTGATGAATACAACGACAGTGATGAGGAGCTGAAGAGGAGCAAGATGGTAAGACTTACCATATCTGACTGTTAGAGAATGACTATATTAGTTGATCTGTCAAAAATGAGTATCTGCTTTAAGGTAAAACGGCAAGCAGCGAGCTCATCAATAACAGCATGCCTAGTTTATAGCAGCAATATATCTAACTTTTTTTCTTCACATATCCAACTTAACTTCAATGCCATTATTCGTTATGTAGAAATGATATTGCAAGAGGGCATTAAAAAAGGAATCTTTTTTATTTAAAAAAAAATCATTTTCTTCCATTCTGCAGCATGAGATGGGCCACAGCAGTAGCAGTGGCAGAGGAAGAGGTCGGGGTAGAGGACGGGGGCGTGGACGTGGTGCCCGCACCATAGAAAGGGAGACTTCTCACATTGACACTGAATCTGAGCCCTGCACATCTGTTCAGTTTGGCACCAAACAAAATATGAATCCTGCAGTGCCTGTGGAGAATTCTACTGATTTAAAGGACGTGTCTAAGGAAATTATCAGCACTTGTGATGACGGTGACCCAGCTCGAAATATCGACTTGAATGCCGATTTAAGTGAATCAGCAAACGAGAATGAAAAAGCAAAGAAGGCTGCTGCAGCCACCGCTGCAGCAGCTGCAACCGCAGTCCAAGCCTCATCAGCTGGAACGACTTCTGAAACTAAACATGAAGAATACCCCGGTTGGTCTCTTCCCGAGATGGATCAAATGGCCATCGACCCTATTCAACTGGCTCATCTCAGCACAAGGTTAGACGAGGAGGATGAAGACTATGACGAAGAAGGGTAACCAAGCAAGTAGTAGATACATACTTAGAAAGTAGTAGTAGTAGTAGTTGTCGGGATCGAAATTGATGGGAAGCTTAAGAAAACGCACCAATAAAAAAAATGTGCGTGCGCAAAGATTGAATTCATTTGGATGTGGAAAATGAACTCAGTTCGTGCCTTCACATCTTTCCTATCTTTCATAATTACACCCCCCCCCCCCCCCCCCCCCCCCCCCCCCCCCCCCCCCCCCCCCCCCCCCCCCCCCCCCCCCCAAAAAAAAAAATTTAGTAACGTAGCTTTTCCTGACAATTGTAGAGGTGTATGCCTCCGCACTTGATAAAAACTCGTTTAGAAGTGTAGACAGGAGCGTGGTAACTTCCGAGACGGCAGATGGCCTCTACTGAAGCTTACCTTTTTTATTTATGAATCTCTTGTGTTGCTTTTTCTGGATTTGTCTCTTCCTTCCATCTCCGTAAAAGGTATTTGGTTTGTATTTCTGTTCCATTGAAGAAGATAGCAATACGCGTACTAGTAGTTTTTATTCTGCCGATTTGCAATCGAAGCGGAAACAACAGGTAGCTCATTATGTTCCTCATAGAACAGATTGAATTAGGGATGTGCTCAGTTCGGGTTTTAGAGATGGCTATCCAACCGAGCCGAGCTTAATCAGTTCTCCAAAAACATGATGTCGTTATCGACGGGCAGTGCAGATTGTTGACATCCGGCTTTGCACGGGGTTTTGTTGGTGTGCAAGGGTGAGTAGACGTTGATGGTAAAAGAGGAGAAGACAATGCGGCTAGTGGGGGAGGTGTAGGAGGTTAATGGGGCTAAAAAAAGTTGACGTCATTTCAGCATTGGATTTAATAAATGCATAAAGGGAAAAATAGCGATTTTGAGAGATGAATAAAAATTAATAGCATAGTGTTTTAGGAATGATGTTAAAAGGTTAAATTTTGGTTAATCGGATTTACCATACTATTAAATTATCAAAATACCCTAATTTGAATTTTAGCTATTCAAAAGCCCTAATAGACATTCTCTTTCCACCCTCTCTCCTCTCTCTTCCTCTCTTCTCACCACGAACTGTGGATTGCCGCCGCCGCCACCGGTGACGAATGTCATGATCCTCTGCTCTATCTCTTCTCACTCTCCATGGGACAATGACCTGCAAATAACGTTGCCATCTTGAAACGCCCAGAAATATAGCGACATTGCCAGCTTGACTATTTATCCGGAATTTTGATAAATTTTTAAGGTAATTTATTCAATTTAACTCTTTTCTTATTTAAATTAATCTCATATCAAACTTTAAGTTGATGAAATATGATAGAATGAATGTTTTAATTAATAGTTTAAAGTTCGAGAGGTATAAGCACCGATTTTCCAAGTTTGAAGGATAAAGTTAGAAATATACTAGAGTTTAAGGAAAAAAGACAATAAAATTTTTTTGCAAGTCTAAATAGCCAAAATATGACAAAAGGGTATTTTTACTAACAGTGCAAAATTCAAGGTGCATTTTTACTAACGGTTTAAAATTTGAGTGCTATAAGTACCAGTTTTTAAAGTTTGGACTACAAATTTGTTGTACAAGTTTGTAGGACACTCACTAAGTTTGAAAGCAAAATAAAATTTGTCTAAAGTTATGCACTTTTTTGAAATTTCTGTCACAAGTACAAAACTAAAGAGTCAAGCTAAAAAAGGTACAATATTCAAACTTTTTAAGTCATTTCACTTGAAAAAGGTGAGCTAAAGAAGCAAGATCAAGGGTAAATCAAAGGACTACTGTTTCTAGTGATTTAAAAGAGTGGTGTCAGGATCACCGATTTTAATATCAACTCATGTGACAATGAAGAATTTTCATTTAATTGGTATATATAGTCATTTGATATGTCACATCTATCAATAAAAATGATATAAAATAACAACTCACATATTATATAAATTGATAATAATGTTGATGTCCTAATATCTTACATTTAGAATTTAGGCCTAATTTTCAAACCGTAGTTATACAAATGAATAGCTAGCCTTCAAAAAACGATTTTTAAGAAAAAAAGAAAACTTTAAAAAGTGACATAGACCTCGATTTTTTTTTTCACGACTTTTTTAAATAAAAATTATAAATTAAAGTGCTACAAAAAGAATCATATAAAGTGATACACCCTATTTAACTGGTGGGATCAAGTAGTTGAAGACGATTCCTATCTCTTTTCAAGCCCCTTCAATAATATTGCTATCGCCACATATCAAAAATTTAGGTTAGTTATAATTTATATCATATAAATGAAAAGGCAATTCTTTGAATTGACGGGACATATAATTAAAAGAACAAAAAAGTAGATGGAAAGAAGAAGACATGCAAATCCAATCCATCAAGGACCGCCCTTTTACATGTGGCCAAGCCAAACCACGTGACATTTTTTTTTTTTTTTTTTTTTGATGGGAAAGCACACAATCCACTTTACACTTGTTTAAAGTATAATTATCCTCTTTGGAAAAATAATATATATAGATCAATTTTACAATGAGACCTCCTTGTTTTACCCTATTAATGAGAGAAAATTTTGATCATCCAATCATCTTTGGACGATCAAGATTGAAAAGAAACATTAAAAAAAAATATAACCTGTTATAATTGATTTTATTCTACAAAGCATTTCCAAAAAAAAAAAAAACTAACCAACCAACCAACCCAAGCCATCATTCCTCACCTTCCTCAGTCGAGGACGGCGAGAACGCCGGCAAGCACACAACGACGAGCAACTTGCCGATTGTCACGCCAGTAGGGTTGTGAGCACGACCCAACACAGATCTAGCGAAGACCTACACTCTCCTCTACGCGTGGGTCGTGGGCCATTCAATCAACCATCACTATTCGAAGAAGCTCAGCGACAGCGGTGATGGCGGCATTTCAACTCCATACGAGGAGATCCGATGCAAGGGAGAACCTTCTACGATGACAAGCACAGGATGGCATTGTGACAGTGAGATGCTCTCCACCGAGGATTGCTGGAGTTCAAATCCGGAGAGGAGATTACCAGCTCCGCTGGATCTACGATTGCGAGCTCGTCACGAGCTGGGTAGGGGTGGGCAGTGATTGTTGGCATTGTCGCCGTTGTGGGGTTGGGCATCCCCGGCGTTTCGCAACCCCTTCAGACCTCTCCACTTCGCAACCCCGTCACGTCGCAAGCTCAGAGCCTCTCTGCCCAGGTCGATGGCAACAAAAACCACCTAGTCTCGCTAGGGTTCTCGCCGGTAGTGGTTGTTTTGTTTTTAATTTGATATTGGGTTTTGGTACTCTATGTGGGTAGTTTTGTCTTAGTTAGGTGGTATTTAGTTCTTTCTAACCCTTGTATTTCATTCCAATGGTAAAAAAAATTTACCCCATTGATGGGGTGAAAAAAGCTTACAGCATTATAGAATTGCCATACACACATTCACACACAAGCAACTAATACACACACACACACACACACACAAAAAACAAAACAAAAAAGTAGATCATCCAAAGCCTTTACAGATGTTCTTTCTAGGAAATTGCATAATGTCAAGGAGGCATGTTTAACAGGAAATATTTAGACGACCTTGTAACATTACCAACAAGTAAAATAGTATACACAAGTGATCTTGCCAGGATAGTTAAAAACACGGCAAAATCTGTTATCTATGTAGAAAGATAGAGAGAGCCGTAGTTTGGCTGGTATTATGAACTCGCATTCACTTATACAGATAGTTTTCGATACATCGACTACATAGCAATCGGCTTCATAACCGACTAAAGTCGAAAAGTTTAAACAGCAATCATAACATGTTTGACTGCATACAAGCACTCCACGTTAAAAGGGTAGCAAGTCTGAAATCAAGATGAGTCGTGTTCCATCTGGTTGAGATGGAAATTTCCCTCGTTGTTCTTGTGCACCTCAGCCTTATATTTCTCTTCTTTGTTCCCCCTCTTAACTTTCAAGACCAAGTCGAACCTCGCAAAATCGTCAATCACCTGCATTTGCATGGTGAACTTGAGTACGTCTAGGGCGGAGCTTACATTGTCCTGCGTGGGGCTTCCGTCCCCACTAAATTCCTCTTATTTTAAAGTTCAGTCTCGAATATTTTGTGATTTTTCCTTTTTATCCACACTCAAAATTTATCATCTCATGTAAATCCTCAACAAAAACTCATAAGCTCATTGGTCGTATACATCGACCAAGAAATCGACCAAGAAATGAAATTTTCAATCGTTATCATATAGGACTTAAGTCTTAGTCTTAGTCTTAGTATACGTCCCAACTGAAGCTAGCTCCGCCGCTATGTGTAACCATCCATTGGGTGAAATCCTATGCCCCAATCATCTCTTAAAAAAAAGAAGTGATTTTTCCTTTTTGCCCACACTCAATTTATTATCTCATGTACGCCCCAACCAAAAACTCTACTTTTCTACTTATAAGCTTTTTGGTTGAATATATCGAGCAAGAAATTTTTACTGAAAATGAAGTTATCATATAAGACAGTGACGGAACAAGGATTTATTGGTACAATGGCCAAAAAAAAAATTTCAGTCAAGCCTATTCAATAAAACTATTTTATTTATAAAATCCAAATTATTTGCTCAATAAAATATGAGTGGTTATATTTGCACCCACAATATTGATATGTATCCCCACCTAATAAATATTTCCTAATATAAAAATAATAAATCTATCATTTTATAGATATTTTTTATATAATACCATATTAAGCCATCTCATACACCTACTTTTATTTTTATTTTAATTGATTTAATTAAAATAAATTAACAAACTTAAATAAGAAAAAAAAAAAAGATTTACTTTTATCTAAAAAAAACAGAAAGTATCTCTAAAAAAAGGAGAGGAAATAGTAAATAAGAAAAGCTCAAGTAATATCTAAATAAAAATCAATGAATATCATATTGTATTTAAAACAAAATACATAAATACATAATCATGTAAACGAATATAGCAAGAAAAATAAATAAAAAGATTAATCATATAAATTACTATAGAGAAGCTATTTCAAATACTAAAAGAAAAGAAAAAAAACACATAATACTAATAAATTAAAAATTAAAAATACATATTTCAATAGTTATTCGCTCTTCGAGAGACATCTTTTTTTTTTTTTTTTCACTTGAATCCTCCATTGATTTTCATGTAGTTATAAAAATTTCTTAAGAAAAGAAATTGATGAAAAACAATTTAGAGTTTATAAATGAACAATTTAGAATTTAAAAAAATTTAGAACAATTTCTTCGGATTTTTTTTTTTTTTTTTTTTTTAAATATTATTTACATTTATGGTTAATGTGGTGTATGTTTTTTAATTATTTAATAAAAAAAATATTTTTCATTTATAGGTATGTTGGGGTTCTCAATGGTTTGAAAGAAGGTAATTTTCTTGTAAGGCAAAAATACATTAAAAATCTTTATTGACTTTGTGGCAATATTTATCAATATTGTGGGTGCAAATAAAACCTCCCTAAAATAGAGAGAACTATTAATTTAGGGGGAAAAAAAGGCTAGGGTAGGACTTGGTCTTAGTGTACGCCCCCCTCTGAATCTAGCTCCGCCGCTATGTGTAACTGTCCATTGGGTGAAATCCTATGTCCCAATTGTCTAAAACAAACAAATAGTGAAGAAGAAGCGAAAAAATAAAATTAAAAAATTAAAATCAAAGGACACTGACCTCTGCCTTTGCATGAACCACCTCCTGAAGTACATACGGGAACAAAGAGTTAGACCTCTGCTGGAGGGTGCTGACGGCATGGTTTGCAGCATCCTGAACAACTGGATCGTGTGCCGGCACTGCTTGCCACCCTTGTTCTTGCCCACCTGATTACAGACACAGCTCCGATATCACTAACAACGGATAGCATCGCATCTCAAATCTTTATCAAATCAAAAGGCAAATGTTTTGTACAGTAACAACGTTTCAAGCTTTTCATTCAAATAGTCATGAATAATGAACAAGCTGGCACTTCTAACATTATAACTCTGAGTATGCTTCCTGAGAGATACTCCAAGGATCTACCACCATTTAGGTCACACTAGCTCAAATGCGAAAAAGCCGAAAAAGGATTCTAGGCAAATCATTTTATGACTACATTTTATGAAATTATTGATCAATAGACAATCCTATCGAAAATATAGTTTTGAGAATTATCATACTAGTATAAGACATGGTCCTTATAAACTCCATGGTTTAAGGTAATATAATAACCCTTCTAGTCCAGACTTTGGCTTGCCAAAAGCCAATCAAGACGTGGCTGGTCTTCCTAAGTTCAGGATTAATAGTTGGTAGACTCTTTGTGTAAATCTGTACCCTCATTTCCTCCTAATGTTTCTCCTTGGGTTTTGGCTGAGGGGTTCTCAACGGGGTATATATGATTGAAAGCCAAAGCATAATTTTATCGAATGCTACATTCTAAGCGTATGTATCTATTCAACCATTCAACCCGTGATCCAAAGGTCAATATTTGATCTCAAAGAACCGCAACAAGCATACATAACAATATTAATTTATCAAAGAAAGAGATAAAAAGTGGGTTTCACCTTGCTTGACACCAAGATCTGAACGAGTGAAGGATGGAGTGGCATCACCAGTGTGCTTGGATGGAGTGGCATCACCAGTGTGCTTGAACTCCTGCAACTCTTTGAAGTTGAGCCAGGGCTTCACCCACACCTTGGCTTCGTAAATCTTCTTCGTGCCAGCTTCAATCGCCTCCAGAGTCAGATGATGCAGCGTCCCAGCAACCACTTGCTCTTCAGCTTTCACAACTCTCGCAAACTCGAGCAGCGCATTCTGCAACAAAACCCGAAAGTATTTACAATTAGGGTGTGTTGACTTCACATAAAATGGAAGTGGAAAAGGACTGGAGAGTTTTCCTATCCTATTTAATCGTGGTTTACTTATAATATCAGACACGGTAGCCCAAGATGGTATACAAAATGGGAAAAGAGAATGTAGCCCGAGACCATAAACAAAATGGGAAAAGAGAATGCCAATAGTAGCACCTTTATTACTGATTCCCCATACTTATTCTTTACATTTCTTTCCAAATCCATTACATTTCATATTTTTCCCTACTAAAGATTAATCCGTAAATCGCCAATAATTGTCATAATGGAACAACCCTAATGATACAAACAGATAATCAACGTATATATATATATATATATATATATTTTAAATCATAGCTATACGCCGCATGATACCGAAATCTTATCCTAAGTTCATCATCTGAACTTCGACAAACTTTTTAAGAAAAATTAAAATAAAATAAATCGGTCAGATAAATGGATAAATGTCGTCTGGTAAATCCTAAGAAATTAGGAAAGAAGAAGAGAAACCTCTTTCTTGTTGTGCTCCTGGACGGCGAAGCGACCGAGATCTTCAACGTCGGCGCTGTTATCGGATCCTCCTCGGGATTCACGAACTCCGCCGAGAGTGGCCATGTCGATGTCGGATTGGGAGGAGAACTGGACCAACAACACGAAGACGAACAGTACGAGAGGTACGAACGGAAGAAGAGCGTACGATATTCTTGAGAAGCTCAGTTTCGAGCTCATTCGGATTCTTCTTTATGTTTTCACACGGATTTTCTCTTCTCTTTGCTTCTTTTCTCACCTTTTCTTGGCTCCCTGCCGGTTGTTTCACATTTCCCTTTTATATATTGCTCCTCTCGTAAAATGTCTACTGTTGTGACACGTGTCTTACGCGTGTCGCGATGCATTGAGATTCGTGTCTTCTATCGTCTATGTTTTGCTGAACTGTGTCTTTATTCACCCTTGGGCTTTGCTTAATCCGTAAGGTTTTTTTTATTATTATTTTTAAAATGCTTAGTCTGTAAGCTTGGTTTCAGGTAGAAGAATGGACCAAATATTAAAGAAATCAAGGATACGAAAATATGGATATCCACATAAAAATCAATGAAAGATTATTTTAGAATGATTTATGGGATTGTCTTTAAAGAATAATATTTTGCATTATTATGTTGATATATAATATTTTTTTTTTCTCAATTTAGATAAATGTAGAAAGTTAAAAATTTAAATATAAAATATAAAATATAAACATACCTATTTCAAAAGTTGTACCTTTCAAGCCAAAACTTGCCGTTAAAAGTTTTACACTTCTTATATAAATACATAATATTATTTTAATTATTAAATTAACTTTAATTTAGAGTAATTTTTTGTCACACATTTTATAAATTTTGAACATGACCACTTATAAATAAGAACAAGATTATTTAAAAGTTAATCTATAGGGGGTGTTTGAACACCCCTATAGATCAACTTTTTGAACACACACTTTAATTTAGGGTGTTTGGGTGATGAGTTTAAACTCATCACCATCAACTCAATTTTTGTCTTTTTCTCCAAAAGTTTTTTGTCTTTTCTGAAAAAGTCAACCAAAATCACTATTTAAACTTATAAATTTCAACTCAAACTTATTCACCAAACACCCCCAGTTAAGAATAGAGTTTTTTAGGTTAATGAGATTATACAACAAATAGAAGAATGTTAAAACATATTTATGATGTTAAACACCACCGATTAGTAAAACTTGAACACTATAATATTATCCTCACGGATGGATAAGATCTATCTACCTTCTGTTATTAATAAAACTTGAATACTATAATATTATCCTCATGGATGGATAAGATCTATCTACCTTCTGTTATACGATAGTGCCCCAAATATTTTTCCAACAAACAAATACCTACTTCTCCTTAAAGCATATGTGGCCATCCATGCCTTCCTTTTAATGCATATACTTAATTACCCATTTTATCCTCATTTAATCAGCATAATTCAAATACAAGTCCCTTATAACCTGAACCCTTCTTCAACAGCTTCTCTTTACCTCATCTTCTCCGCCTCAGCAAAGGTCAAAGATACCATCTTCCACAAGGCCAATAAAGTGGTGAAGCTACCGGTTATAAAGAGGTATTAAATGCATTGGAAAAGAAGAAATGAGAATTTTCAGAAACATGCCTAATTACTACATTTGGTAGAATGCTAATATAATTTTTTTTTTTTTTTAAGAGAAGTTGGGATTGAAATTGATGTATCTAGAACAATTTCACTATAGATCTCGCTTAGAAAAATGGAAAGATACAAAATAATTGCAAATTTTGGATGTGAAATTAGTAGAAAAGAAACATCAGACTTCAGTGAGAGTACAAAATAAGTTGCACATTAAACGTTGCCTTCTTGCTGGAAATTTACAGAATTTCAGTTTTTAAATATACACTTCTTCAGTAATAGTACAACAACCAGTTCATATTTGTACCTATTCTATTATTCCGTGTCTGTAATAATATGAACGAACTCCTTCCAAGGAGTAAAAACGTCAAGTAAGAAAAAAGTTACAAAACACAACGAGGGAACAGAAAATTAGAAAGTCTCTGCAGCAAGAATAGCCCTAAGAGTGCTTCAAAAACATTTTTAAAAAACTGTGACAGCATAGAGACGGCAGCACCTGAGCTATCTTAAAGGCGAGAGGAAAAAAACACGAGTCAACATTCCGTACTCGTGTAATATCCTCAACTTAGCCAGCATACGACGCAAAAGAGAGTTCCCCTCGTCAAATATTAAAAAACAGAAGAAAAATACGAATAATATCAGTAACACAAAAGCATGGAGAGATACTAGATGTGAAAACACTTATCCAGAAGCAAGGATTTCCGCCTCTGTTCTTTCAGCTGCTCCTCCTCAGAAAAACTATCTCCGTGCTCGGAAGAAGCTTAAACCCACAGTTGTCCATTTTTGGTTTTTCGTTATTCTGAGCTTGCACCGGCAGCTTTATCTGCAGTTTGGTTTAGACAAGAAACATTAAAGCTCAAAGTTAATGTATAGCAAAACGCACATATAAAAAACTCCTAGCAAGACAGTTAAGGCCGTTTGATTTATAGTATGGCCATGATAGATGGTACAAGGAAATATTAGATGCAGAGATGAACTCAGAGTCAGAAACTAGTACGGGACCAGAAAGAGTGGTATGACAGATACTGGGAAGAGAGGACACAACCAAATGTACAGCCAACTCAATATTAATCAGAACTTCTTTTTCTTCAATCAAGTTTTTTTATAGGTATGGGTATTAAAAGAGCTATACGTATGACCCCAAAAAAAAAAAAAAAATCTAATTCCACTTGCATCTCTAGATATTTGATTTTTTTCGGGAAAATAAATAACCATGGTTGATAAAGGCCAACTTCCTAATAATGTTACATACGAGAAAGTTTTCCACCTCTTCATGGACAGACTACATTGAAAATGTGGCATCCATGCATTCATTTTACGAACATACAAACAGCTACATGAAGAGAGCATGATCAATCCTGCTATGCTTAAGTTTATGAAATGTCATGTTTATGTTGCCACTTGTTTCCCTCGTCCGATTACTTTCTGTTCTAACACATCAATTCGTTTGATATTTGAATTGAAAGCAAACACTGTCACCAAAAATATATTATAACCACTCAAAATTTTCCAAATGAGAACTACAAGAAAGTCATAGCACAAACCTCATAGTGTTTAAGCAATGCTGCAAGCAATGCTGTTACTCCTTGGATTATAAACTTTTGGCCAACGCAGGCACGTATACCAGAACCAAAGGTCAGGAATGCTGCATTGTCATTTGGATCATTCAAAACAAAAGAGCTCTTACCGAGATCAGTTGTTTCTTCTGCAGCCCAAAAACAGTAATATAGAGATTTATCACTAACTTAGAAATTTTTCGCTCATAGAAAATCTTACTTTAATTTCAGATGCTATGTTAAATTTAAATGCATGCTATGATTATTTTACATCTCCAATTGCCACCACAGAGACTTTAAGGGAAGATCAATTGTTGCCAGCTTAATTTCTATACATAAAGGCAATAGTATGCAAATGTTGTTTATATATTCCTATTAAGCCAACCTGAAAATGATGTATTCTGCACCAAATTAGATCTCTTCCCAGTCTTTGACAAAAAGCGATATGGATTAAATTCATCAGCATCACTTCCCCAACTAGAATCATCCTTCTGTACCAACTGTACAGGAACAACCAGCACTGCTCCAGCTGGTATGGTCACACCGCTTTCAAGATTCAAGTCTTCAAGAACCAGAGCAAGGGAAGAAAAATAGATGCAAATTCCAGTCAGTAAAGAAATCCCAACCAAAAAAAAAGACAGCTAAAACAGCAAGGTAACAATAGTAGCTAAATATTGCATATCATATTTTAGGAGCTAAAGAAAAGTGAGGAATTTCCTTGAGAATTAATACATACACTGTTCACATAATGCAAAAAATGTTGCAATCAATTCCCACCAATATTTAAAACTGGCAAACTCTAGGATGTTTTCAATTCATCAAACAAAATGTTTGACGACCAACAAAAGTCTCAAAAAAAAAAAAAAAAAAAAAAAAAAAAAAAGGGAAAAAAATCTACGTCATATTAAGCCTTTAACCTCAATAACTTCATCACGTTCTATTATTTCCCCTTCTCTAATGCATTCTTGACAGGTGGGAAACAGTGGAGAGAGTATTTAAGATATTGATTCTATACTTAGGTTGGTGTTTTAATAAAACAAAAGCAGTTATTCGATCCATTAAATATTCCAAGAAACACAGACATTTCTTTTGAATTCTAACATTGCAAAACCTATTTCAGTCAACAGATGCCATAAGCCTTCTTGTACATAAACGTTTTTGTTTTTCCTATAATTCCTCTATCGCCATTCCCTCAGCACATTAGCCCATCCATTCATGGGCACAAATAGCAGCCATACAAATCCAATATCACCATAGCCCACTAGAGTCCACTAATAGCACTCGCCCAGGTATGTCCACTAGTGCCCCCCACTAACATCACCACCAAACATCAGAAGCTTCCGTACTAGAGTTACCCAACTATAACTGCAGCCAAGTACAATAATAGCCACGTCCAACCTATCTAGCAAGCCAGCACATAAAGAAAAACACTAGGACTTCCATCAGAGTCTATGTAGGGCAGACATGTCCCTGGAACTACAAATCCAACTCCAAATGCAATATGACACAAGATGATGAGATTCACCTTAATCATTCTTCTCTGTCCCATACTCATGTTTCATTAGTTTAGTTAAACATAGGAGCACAATTTAAAGAACATAATTATCATCAAATCAAGAAACTTAAAATGTCACTTCAGTAATTGTGAGCTGGTATTTAATCTAAACTCATGTCAATGCACAAAGTAGAAATTCCATTAGACGAATAAATGCCAAAGCAGCTGCAACCACATGTGATATATCTACTTCTACATAGTCACGACATATATGCTAGTGTCATTGAATAAATACACCAACACATTCCCAACATAAACTTGGGGCCAGACAGTGCATTCCCGCTGTCCTGTCTTGCTTCACACAGTACAGATTATTGAATAAAAAAAATAAGTTCAAAACCAACATAATACTGATCGAATGGCCTGACAGGATTAAGATAGATGCAAGCAGAGCTGCACCTAAGCTAGAGATTATACACAACCGTATAAAGAAATTATATTATATATGCTTGATGCAGACATGCTTTTTAAAGAGAATATAGATTTCTCCCCAAGTCAAGTTTCTATGGCGGACACAAAAAAGACAGACAGCCACCTAGAAGTGCCATCTTGCTACACACTAAGCCTGTACTAAAGAAGCAAGCACATTACCATGATCCAGAGAACATCTTTGAAGCAAAGGTCCAGCTGGCAGAAGTCGAGCAGATTCATAAACAGTTGCCAATAATAAGGGCATCTTGTCAACATTTTGCTCAACCGGAGCCATTGAATCTTTTGTGCCATAGTAATCTCAGTGTAGATCTGTAGAGGGTCAAAGTTAGGAATTTAGAGAAAACAACTCAATTCCTCGCACAGGAAAAGAATATCACTAACACCATCCAAGTTTAGGCACAAATAATGGTACTAAAACTCGTATGGGATACAAATTCAATTTACAAGTTAATTCAGACCATGAGAAACGATATACATCCTGGAAAATTACAACTAGATCCTGCTATAGCTTCAACCAAAAGAATGAAAGTGAAGAGTTTTAAGGTTATTTAGGTGAAACCAAAAGTTTATTTTGATTCATATTTTCCCATAGGCAAAGGGCTTAATTGATTCTTTTATAAGAAAATTTACCCATGTTGACTGACCTCGGGGCACATCCTGAAACAAATGTCAAATCTGAAGATTGGCATTTAAAATGCAAAATTGAGCAACAAAGATGATAAATTCTTTGACATTAACCGACATAATCGAGAAAGAAAACATGAAGCACCTGAAATTCACACTCTACCAAATAAATCACATCATAGCACAATGATTTCAAGAGGCGTAACACTAAACTTGAAATGCATCAAAAGAAAAGAGAAAGCTACCTTATCCTGTATTTCTGGGTGTGTGACAAGCCTCATGAGGATATTATCAATCAAGCCCGTTGTGGTTAGGCATCCATGAAACATCATGCCCATAATATTACTAGATGATTCTTCTTTCTCATCAATATTGTCTTTAAACTTTTGAAAGATAAAGTTATCTGGAATTCCATCAGAACAATAGGATGCATCATATGAAGCATTCTTTCCTGTGCTTGTCGTTTCATCATAGTGGTTCTGATCCATGCAATGAAATAGCTTGCAATTTTTTCTACACTGTTGAACAATATCTTGAGTTAAGCATTTCAACTTTGTGCATAAATGTTGATACTCCCAAAATCCTCTCTTCCAGAATGGAGTAACGTTATACGAAGCCCAGAAACAAGCATCCTTAGCAATCATCATAAGGAGCTCCTCATAAACATTGGCCTTAGACCAAGCTAAAAAGGCATCTCCAAAGAGTGTGGTTCCTAATATGGTAAAAGCCATGTGTTGCGAAACCATATTACAATCAACACTACCATTGGCCATGGATCTGTGCATTCTCTCCATTATGCATTCCACAACCTTTGCTCTCACAAGCAATCGTTCACTTAATTCTGTCATTAATGCTTCCCTTCTCTTTTGCACCTGTATGCGAACGAAAGCAATTGGATGTAACTCCTTACTCGGAAAACACATAAAAGAGGCAATCCATCAAAATGTATAGAAGATTAAAGAGGACAGTAATTTTTATAATTTCTTTGCACGACCTTTTTTATACCATGACTGAATTAATAAAGAATGAAAACAAGTACAAATTTTTTTTTTTTAATTGGAAATCAAATATAAGAAGCCATAACATTAGAGGTACAAAATAAAAATAAGTAAACAAGAGGAAACAATATACAAAAGGAAAAGCATAAACCAAACCATTGGGACAGATTATAAGCTGAAAGTTATGGCGTCTCCATGTCTCCATCAAAAGGATACATAGATTAGATTCACAATAACCAAATCCGCACAGAAATGTGCTTTAACAGACTGTTTGGTGTATCATGTACGGGATTAGGGAGGATAAAAGGGCCAGCCCATGTACCAATCCCCTTCCAAGGGGATTCAGGTATTCCCAGTAAAAATATAGGACAAGGCAGGGTTAGACTCGTTGAAATGAGTTGTTGTCTGATGCTTCGATTCTGAACCAAATTTTTCTATTTCCTACTGATAATGTTGTTGTCTTCTATATACATACAAATATATATAAGCTGACATCTATGTACTAACAGTGACACAGTTGTTACTGGAATTTTTTTAACCTTTTTCTTTCCTACAATAATAAAATAACTTGTTACTTCTTCATTAGCATCAATTTTATATATATATATATGTGTGTGTGTGTGGTGTGTGTGTGTTTGTGTTATATACATATATATATATATATATATTTATATTTGTTAGTTTTATTTTAGTTTTTTTCATCTTGTTAATAAAATTAAAGTTAACTTTAGAAGTTTGGCATTTAGTTTATTAAAATGCTAATTTACTATTTTATTTAAGTAAAATAAATAATCCATTCCAATCCTATCCTAGTAGTACATTATCAAATATAGAATAGCATTAACTGAGATCCAATCCTATCCTTTCCTATACACTCTAATCCAATCCTCCAATACTGTCCTATAACATGAAGGAAAAGGAAAGCAAACTTTGAAGAGAGAGAGAGAAATGAAGCTCGTACCTCATCAAAAGAGGAAGCAAAAAGACTGGATCTCCCAAAAGCCAAGCTAAAAGCCCTCCCAGTCAAAGGCAATTTATCTGCAGCCTTAAAAAGCATCTCTTTGATAAGGTTGGGATCTTTTATGGACACCAAAGCTGAGTCGGACCCAACCACAGCTTCACCACCGATCCATATCTCTCGTGCGAATCCGATAAAAAGTCTAAAATGCCAAATTTCACAATTAAGATCACAAAATTACATGATATTCTCTTTCAATAAACATCTTCTTCTTTTTTTCCCCTCTCGCTCCATTTCTTTCACTGCTAATTTTCTCGCCAGCCAAACAGCAAATGTAATTGGAAGATTTCACACATAAACAAGATTATGAAAGACAAAACACTTCTTTTCAGAACAGGAAACTGAAAACTAATAAACAGTTGCTTTTTTCTCTAGTTTCCATTTTCATTCACTGCTAATTTTCTCGGCAACCAAACAGAAAATGTAATTGGAAGATTCCGCACGCAAACAAGATCATAACAGATGAAACGCTTCTTTTCAGAAAAGAAAAAAAAAACACCCTATTAAACAGTTCCTATTTTCTCCAGTTTCCATTTTCAGGCACTGCAAAATTTCTCTCGCTCCATTTTCATTCACAGCTAATTTTCTCAGCAACCAAACAGCAAACGTAATAGAAGGATTCCGCACGCAAGAAAACCTACTAAACAGTAGCTATATTCTCTAGTTTCCAGAATTTTCTCGGCAACCAAACAGCAGAGGGAATAAAAGAAATGCAACTGACCGGTGAGGGTTTCGCGGGAGATGAGGTTGCAGTGGCCGTAGAAGGAGGGGCAAGGAGGTCCAGGGATCCGATTGCCCCTCCGCCATAACCGGAGGAGGTTGAAAACCTTGGCAATCAAGAGAGAGGTGATGGCGATGAGGGAAATCCAAAGGAAGGCGTTGAATTCACGGGCGGCTAAGTCCCTGAGCAGAACCCGAGGGATTTCCGAATCACAAGAAGGAAAGAGTGCGCAGAAAAGAGCTCCTAGAGGCGAAGAAGAGGATGCGGATTCCATTTTCTCATCGGAGTAGGAATTCTTGGACTCAGCAGAACTACTTGAGTTGAGACTTTTGTTTGGGTCTTTGAGTCTGACTTTTATTTATATTTTTATGTTTTTTTATTTTTATTTTTATTTTTATTTTTATTTTTGGGGCCGAAATAGCATTAGTTGTGTGTTGGATTAGAATGAGTTGATTTATTCACAATAAATAAATAAATAAATAAATAAATAAATAAAAAAAGAATGAGTTGATATCTTTTGTCAAATGGGAACAGCTATATTTGTTTTGTGGTCAAATGGGAACAGCTATATGAGTTGATATCTTTTCGGCCGCCCCAAATTAAAACTTTGGTTTTTCTCTCTCCTGTCTTTTCTCTCCTTTTCTCCTTAGGGTGATTGGGTGATGAGTTTAAACTTATCACCATCAACTCAATTTTTATCTTTTTTTTCAAAAGTTTTTTGTCTTTTCTGAAAAAGTCAACCAAAATCACTATTTAAACTTATAAATTTCAACTCAAACTCATTCACCAAACACCCACTTAATTTTGTGCTAGTTTAAGAGGTGAACCTCGGTGGGTTATATGGGTTTTTGAGGATTTGTTTGGAACACAAGTTCCATTCAAACTAAATTGTATTTTTTTATCATGTTTTTTATCTTTTTTAAAAAGTTTTTTGTCTTTTTTGAAAAAGTCAACAAAAATTACTATTCAAACTTAAAAATTTCAACTCAACTCAAACTGAACTTGTGCACCAAACAAGTCCTGAGATTTTTTAAAAGTTTTAACTCATTCGGTTAATCTAAAATTTAGAATTAATCTATTTACTTAAAATCTAATTAAGTTATATAGGTTGATCAGGTTGAGTATTTAATTAAAAAAACTAATAACAAATTTGTAACATATTTTTTATATCAAAATCAAATACAAATCAATTTTTCAAAATTATAATAAAACAAGTACAAAAAATAAAAAATAAACTATACAAGTTTAAATATGTGTCATATACCATAGTAAAAGGTAATTAATATATAAATATAATATATTTTAAAACCATAGAATAGTTTAATTGGGTGGGTTGAGTTTTATATTGGGTTATTAAATTTGAACTCAAACCCACCCAATAAAAACTCGGGTTGAGAGGGTTGGGTTAAGCTTAAGATCGAGTTAAATCGGGTTGAGTTAATCAGATTGGTTCAAATGTGTCAATCGGGTTATGGGTTTTTTGTTCACCCCTAGCATGTAGTCCCTTCGGGGACATCCAATAGTTTAAAGCATGTGTTAGGCACGTGCTGGATATATTTGAAAATTTTATTTAAAAAAAAAGATAATAACATAATAAATAAAAAAGAATAGACCCAAAAGGCCAAAAAAAACAAAAACAAAACAAAAGCAAAAACAAAGCACCTAAAAATAAAATTAAAAGAAAAGAGGCATAAAATAAAAATAAAAAAGATAAAATGACTAAAATGTAAACAACTGTTCAATATTGAAAAAATGACTAAAATAAAAAAAAAGGCCAAAAGAAAAAAAAAAGAAAATCAAGGGACCAAATAAAAAATAAAAATATTTTTATCTAAAACGAATCGTGAGTAATTTTTAGCTCCCTTTATTTTTAATTTCATGTAATGGCCTAAAGAAAAATATTATTTTTAAATAAACTCTCACGCGACAAAATTTCGTGTTTAATTTCTATTTAATTTTTAACATATTAAAAATGAAATCTCGCATTTTCATGATAGCAGAAAAGGTTCTACGTAATGTGATTGTAATATATATATATATATATAAACCAGGGTCCAAGCAATTTGGAGTATAGTTTAATGTGATTTATAAAAATTACCCAAAAGGACATTTTTTTTTTTTTAAATGAAAATTATCATTCAAGATAAAATGAAATACAAATATCATATTAAAGATAAAATATTCATGTGGTACAATAAACATAACCCTCGACTAAAATTCATTCCATCAGTAAAATCTGATGAAGCTTAGTGAGGAGGACATAAGTCGAGATCCGGTGACGGAAAAATTTATTGAATTCCTTAACAATCCTATAATCGAGCATGTACAAAGCTCTTTTTATGAAAACATCTACAATTGATGGAATATTCTGATCAATCGAAAGACAATTACTCGCAATACACAGACTACAACAAACTCTGCCTAACCATAACACTAACGGAACTAATATACATGTACCGCTAGAAAATAATTCAAGCCGAATACACACATAAAAACAAGCTGGAGGTGAGAGTTATTACAAAATTGAAACTAAAACACAAGAACAAACCATTAATATTAAAAAAAAATCAATTGTGAAAATTCTCACCCATGTGAAACAACCACTTCGCCACACGCCATAACTTAGAGAAAAACAATCGACTTAAGCTAAGAGATCGCCGCATTTACCATCGGACTAACTTTGATCAGAAAACTCCCATCTAGAACCTTTCAACTCCATTTCTATTAAAATCAACGAACTGCTGATTATCCTCACCAGTTACGATGGTGGCGACGGTGGAAAAAGTTTCACACAAAGGAAACCCTATATACCATAAATTTGAGAGAAAAAGGAGGAGAGAGAACGGAAACCTTCAGAAAGACATTTCCAAATAGCAAGAAAAATGCAATAATTGATATTTTTAGTTTAAATTAGATTTTATAAATATCTATGCAAAACGACAGCGTTTGAGGAGTTTCTGACTTCGAAGCACAAACTATTTTCCCTGCCATTTCCCAGGAAAAAAAGAAGTGACAGCAAGTGAAAGGGAGGAGCGAGAAAGATGGAGATGAGCTCGGCGTACACAGGCTTACCTTCAAGCTACAACAATGGCGTTCTGCGCATTTCAACAATCCAGAAGACTTGTCTTCCCAGTAGCAGCACCACCACTACTCTCGCCGGCAGTCGAAGAAGAGCCTTTCCCCTGATTAAGGCCTCCAAAACGACGCCGTCCTCGAGGCCGACCTTGTCCAGTAACTGGGATGTTGCCCAGAATCTCTGCTCCGCCACTTCTTCGGCTCCTGCTTGGCTCCCCAGATTGGAAGACCTCGACACCACTAATATGATTCTTCGTCAGAGGATTATCTTCTTGGGTTCTCAGGTTTTTCACTCATCTTTTTCTTTAAATATTTTTTTTTAATTTTATTTATTCAAGTATTGTTGAATCGAGATTAGGATTGAAATGGGTTTTTCTGGTTATGATTATTCTGGGGTAGTTTAATATAGTTGAAAAATAAAATTGGGAGGAGATTCGAACTTTCCCCCTAGTGGTGGAGTCAAGTAGTTCAATATATAAATATATATATATATATATGTAAATTTGAGTGAATATATATATATACATATATGTTCTTTATTTATTCTGAGTGTTGTTGAATCGAGAGATTACTCTTAGGATTGAAATGAATGTTTTGCTAAATAATAATTATTTTTCAAAGCTTAAGCAAATTTGGGACCTGACAATTAAATTAATTTTTTGTTGAATTTGTCGTTCTTTTGAGAAATGGGTTTTGCTGGTTATGGTTATTCCGGGTAGTTTAATATAGTTTAAAGCTGAATGACAGTGTATCTTAATTTGGGACATGACAGTGTATCTTATTTTGGGACTTTTCTGTTATTTTTATTTTTATTTTTATTTTTATTTTTTGTTTTGGGGTTAAATTTATAAAATTTAGTTCCTCTTGTTACGGATGTTGTGCAGGTGGATGACGTGACAGCAGATTTTGTAATAAGCCAGCTTTTGTTTCTGGATGCTGAAGACTCTAAAAGGATATTAAGCTGTTTATCAATTCACCTGGTGGATCTGTTACTGCAGGTATGTTTCGAAAATGTAGTCAAGACTCGAGATTCTTTAATATGGTTTAAATATCGTATTTTTGTTTTTTCTTTCTTTCTCTTGCTTTCCAAAGCACCAAGTTATCGAAAATTACTCATAATGAAGCTTATCTATATTTTCTTTTCAATTATTTAAGGAAACTATGAGGAGACAGTCCAAATTTCTATTCCTTCAAAAACAGAATGTCTTGACATATGAGTAGAAAGAAAGGTCCTTTGTGTTTTAATTATGCAGTGTTGTTGGCACTTGGAACATGAAACTCGTCCGAAGATGCACAGGGTGATGCAAATTTTATGTAACATCACGTGAGATTATATCTTATTATCATAAATTTACTTACTGGTATGTTAAGCAATAGACAGGCTTTTCATCAAGGCAGATGATTTGGTATATATACCTCTTTTAAACTCAAACACCATTCATTCTCATCCTAAGATTAGTAAAGTTATCAAAAATCCCAATGTTAGTGAATCAAGTGGACACAGCTTCTCTTCATAGGTGTTCTTCAACTTCTCAATGTAGTAGAATTTTACATTAGTCCCAACACCCTACGTTGAAATGTCCAACTATCATTGAGTCTCGAGTCAAAAAGTTTTCAACCAACTACTATGATAGTCCTTTATAATCAATTTCCCTCGCCTCCTATTTGTTGGTGAAACTACGTCTCTTATTGCTCGTTTGTTTTTTTTATGTTTTTTGTTTTTTGTTTTTTTTTTGTTTTTTGTTTTTACCTTTTCTTGTCATTCATTGTGAAATATGATGATTGTTATAAAGATACTTTTTCAGTCTTTTGTTTAATCTTTGATTGAGTTGACATATTTGGTGTGTTTCGATCTTGGAAGGAGTGAAGGTTTTTGATAGTTGATTTACCAAATGTGAATTCGACATTCAGAAACTAAAGTTGATATTTGATACCGCATTTAAAAAAAAAAAGGTTGACTGTAGTTTTTACTGAACCTTTTGGCGGATATTAATGCCTCTTCCCCATTTGATGGGATATGTTATGTTAATGTGCTTATGATGTATCCATAATGATTTGTTTGTAAGATTTTATTCTCTAAGGGCAATGGTTGGACATATGCAGTATAAGAGGACACATTGAAACGTTCTTTAATATCATCCCCGAATTCATACAATATAAAATTATAGACATGTTTAATGCAAAACTTTCAACTGTTTCAACCTGAACTGAACAAATCCAAGTTATGGGTAAGTCCTGAACTGAACTTAAACAGTCAAGGCCCTAAGGGAAGGCGGTCTGAATTCCACAGATAGTCTCTATTCCATAATACCATTTTCACACGGGGATGGATTTTTGAAATGCAATTAAGTCGACCAAGATTTTGGCCAGAAGATACTATTGAGTTCCTTAAATGGTCCTATATGAAAATAAATAATTATAATGATGTGTTTGGGCAGCGAAAGCAATTGGGGTTTGTATGTTTTCTTTTTTTCTTTCTTTCTTTCTTTTTTTTTTAAAAGATTAATCTCCTTTCGAGGTTCTGGTCCATTTCTTCCTTTTGTGTTCTTACTCTATCATATGGGATGTAGGAATGGGAATATATGACGCGATGAAACTATGCAAGGCAGATGTTTCAACGGTTTGCCTAGGACTTGCAGCATCCATGGGTGCATTTCTCCTAGCTTCTGGTACACAAGGAAAGAGATTTTGCATGCCTAATGCCAGAGTGATGATCCATCAGCCACTTGGAACTGCTGGAGGCAAAGTAAGGCGATTTTTCTGTCCATTATTTTAAAAAACTGATTTTTGTGTTTTATATGTAATGTGGGGCTATTGTTTCCACTTATTAAAAGAAACGAAGACACTCCCGGGTTATGAACCTGGGAGCTCCTTCCTGAGTTAGGCCCCAACGGGATAAATATGGAGAACTGCAGATTTAAGGTTCTTGTACTTCATGATTTTCTAGTTTTCTTTCTTCATTTCTGTCGAATCTTTCATGCCTTGATCTGTGCCTGTTATATTGTTAGATCTAACACATGAATGGATCGTCAAAACAAAACTTTAATCTAAATGTTTTAGAAACCCAGCTGACTAAATTGAATCTCATCTAATCTAATTAGATAAAATATCCATAGAAGAGAGTAGTATGATTTCATGGATAGAACTTTAACAGTTCAATACTTGAACTTATAACCTTGTTGCGTTGTTGTGTCTAGGCGTCAACCATACTTTAATAATGGATAAGTGGCATCACAAGGTTGAAACAGTGTGAGTTCAGTACATTCGTGTGCCGGGCATATACTATCGGTACTATTGGATCGAATTATGCATTCTTTGATGACCACATGAGGATACATCATGCACACATCTGAAGACATATGATTTTTATTTATACTGACGATCCTAATAATTTGTTTCGAGATTGATACAAGTGTTGGTGGGTCTACAACAAAAGTCTTCATGTTTTTTAATTTGAAACTACTTGTGGTTCAGGCAACAGAAATGGGTATACGGATTAGAGAAATGGTGTACCACAAGATAAAGCTGAACAAGATATTCTCAAGAGTCACTGGGAAGCCTTACGAGCAGGTCGGATGATAAACAATCTCCTCCTCCTCCGTCATTTGTATTCTTATTATTCCCGATTAACTACCCTTATTTGGTTTATGTTTCCGGAGTCCATATAGTGTTTTTCTCTTGCAGGTTGAATTGGATACAGATCGCGACAATTTCATGAACCCGTGGGAAGCAAAAGAATACGGATTGATTGATCATGTGATTGATGATGGGAAACTGGGATTAGTTGCCCCGATTGCAGATGCAGCTCCACCACCAAAAACAAAGGTGTGGGATATGTGGAAAGTTGAGGGGAGCAGAAAAGCTAAGAAGAATTTGCCGTCTGAGAATAAAATCCTAGAAAACAAAAACGGATATAAAGACGGCCAATCGGAAAAGGAAACACCCGCGTCAGTATGAGGCGTGAGATAGGGCTTTGTTTGTACACCTCTCCAATCACAGTGAATGTAAACAAATACTTTGTTTAGCATGTAATGTTCCATTTTCAAAGCAGTCTTTTTTATTATCTGGATTGATTTTTGAGGATTTTATTCTTTTGTAACTTTTTCTGTTGGATCAAAGCCCTTTAACTTTCCTTGCTAGCTCCTGCTGCAAATTTTGAAAACTTGGGGGAAAAAGGGAAAAAAGTACGGATGGGGATGATTTGCCTTTGTTTTGCATCTTCTTGGAAGAAACCTACTCAAATCGATTTTGTTACTGTACTACTACAAAATTCGAGCTCGTTCCCTCAATTTGAGGTGGGCATGGAATTACCGATAAGCCGAGCTTACGATAATAGTAATGTACAATTCACTTGACTTGCGAGTATTGTTTAGGCTCTGTTTCAGTAATAAATTGACAATCCTGACAAATATACAAAGCCACAACGAAATTTGAAGAGCAAGAGCATATTAGAATCTGGATTTGCCGGCAAGACATTTGAAGTGTTTGTTGTGGGTAACTTAAAATGGCACAATTTGTAAGGATGGTTCATGAATTATAGTATTATACGAGTTGTGACGGTATGGTTTTTCTATTTTTAATCAACCCTTAAACTCTTTGATTGTTGCGCAATGTTAGTCCGTCCGACCAATTTTTGTTGGAATTTGTCATTGTGCGGCTCATCGAAGACGTCCGTCCAAAATATATATATATATATATATATATTTTTGGCTCGTGATTTAATTTTGTGAGAAATTCCCTGTTCTACCCATAATTTTACATATATTGTTAGTTCGAAATTCAAACCCAACAAATTCTCCTTGAAAAAAAAAAAAAAACCAACAAAGTTTAACACTATTGCATGTTTTCCTGGTTGTTAAATTTATTTTGAAAAATGTCAATTTTTTCTTTTATTTACATGAACGTCTAAATTGATACTTATAAAATCATATTACACTTTCATTGAAAATACAAATAAACAAATAAAAAGTTGATTAAAAAAAAAAAAAAAGAAAGAACAAATCTCTAAAAAAATTTGTTAAACTAAGCAAATATTAGTAAAAGGGGAAAAAAAGACTATTTCACTTCATTTGTTATAAAGAAAAAAAAAAACAATAACAGATATTAGGTGTACGGTATATAAAAACAATCATTATAAAAAATAATTGATCGTTAATATAAAATTCATAGCGAATATATGAAAACGTTGATGGATTTTGTACACAAAAAAAAATATTAAACACTTCAAAACCTAAAAAAGACATCATAATGACAAAATTATCATAAAGAAAAAAACATCATAATAATGTAGTAATAACATAAAGAAAAAAACATATAACATTCGAAAAGCATCATATTGATATAATAATTATCATAAATAAATAAGCAATTTCATATCACATTTAACTTTAGAAACTCACTGTTAAAAAAATACCATCAATTTTAGAATAATATATTATCATAATAACATTATAATTATCATAAAGAACCTAAATCTAACTTTAAAAAACAAGGTTTCTAAAAACCTAAATCATAATTAAGAAATATGTTTATAAAAAAAATCATACTAACAATTAGTCACTATAACAAAAACTAGTCATTAAGATAAAAATATAATAAAGATAAACAAATAAGAAAAAAATATATATCATAATGAGGAAAAATGATGTTAAATATTGTAAAAGGGCAAAATGGGTAGTACAAGCAGATATTTCTTTAAAAATAGACATTTACACACAAATTATTGAAAAAAAAAGCGGATGCTTCTTTAAAAATAGACATTTACACAAAATTATCAAAAAACAGACATATTTTAAAATGAATCCTAAAATAGACTTTTTTTTTTGTAATTATTTCTTTTTTTTTCCGAACACATTTTAAATCACATGGAATGAGAAGATAAACGAAACAATATCCATATTGCATTTTTTCTAGACACATTTTAAAGTTTAACACTATTTTCTATGTAACAGTTCATTTCTAATTCACACTTCAACCAAACATACTTTTCAATTCTAACTTACAAAGGTCCCGTTTGGCTTTGCTTTCGGGGGCTACTTTTAAATTAGTAAAAAATCTACAGCATGTAGAGGTGTTTGATAAATTGTTTTTGTCCAGACACTTATTTTAAATACTTCTGTGCTGCAGCATAATTTGAAAAGCAGGTTAGATGATACTTTTACAAAACAACTTTTACTGTTATTGTACAAATTTACAAAAATATTCTTAGTAATAAATAATAATTTTAATATGCTTATGCTTTGTTTGGCATTAAGGTTCAACCCTAACTAAATTGTACTTTTTCATCTTAATTTTTATCTTTTCTAAAAAGTCAATAAAATTTATAACTAATTTTTGAAAGTCAATCAACTCCAATTTAAAATTTTCATCTTCAACTAACTTACCAAACGAAGGCTTCGTTTTTTTTTTTTTTATCTCCATAACAAATAATAAAATTACATTCAATTATTTATTTAAAATTATAAATTAGTTTCCCTTAAAAATATTTTTCTAATTGCAAGTTACAATTTTATTGCTTATTTTAATTTTTAAAAAAATGTTACTGTAACTTTGTGTCTAATTGAAGATGTTAATATTGCTACAAGTTTGATAAGTTCAAGTAATGGATAGTTTGAATGACAAATTATTACAAGCTTGACAGAGGCATCTATTAAATTTCAATTTCAATTGTTCATATTATTTAGTTTTACATTGATGTATAATATAATATATCATCTTGAACAATATAGGTTATTTGTAGACTTATTTATTAAAAAATCAAAATTGTTCATTTTTATATTTTGGTGTAAATATTATGAATATCGAATTTATTAGACAATAAATATGTGTACTGGAATATTTATTAGATAATAACATAATATGTATTTTTTGGTAATTATACGTCTACATAAACAATTTATTTTTTGTTTTCCAAACATTTAAATTTCTGCTTCTAATATTTACTGTAGTTTTAGGGTCCGTTTGGTGAATGAGTTTGAGTTGAAAATTTTAAGTTTGAGTTGAAAATTTTTATTGACTTTTCAAAAAAAACAAAAACTTTTTCAGAAAAAGATAAAAACTTTTCAGAAAAAAACAAAAACTGAGATGAAAATTTTAAATTTAAACTCGTACGGCAAACGAGGCTTTAGATAAAATAACTTTTAAACTCACAGTACAGTTACAATTTTTTTTTTTAATTACACAATGCTAAACTGACTCAAAACTTAAACTCCAACTGTTCTTACAAACGGACCTTAAGAGAGAGGAAATAAGAGGCAAGTTTGAGTGTTTTTTAGTTGAATTGCAAAATTCTATCTAGAAATGTTATTCCGAACGGCCCCTCATACTAATTCTCGATCAAATTACAGAATTACAATACATGTAAATAAATATGATGGCACAAAAATTAAGAATTTCAAAATACAATATATATATTTTTTGAATAAAAGACATAAATAATCCCAATCATCAATTGGAATTAAAATACATTTATAACATTACAACTAAGGAGAGAGAGAAAAATAACATTTTAAAAAAAATAATAGAAAGTTATAGTATAAAATTTTAAAACATATAATAGTATGACATAATCAAACCTCCTCCTCCTCTCTCTCTCTCACTCATCTCTTTCTCTCTAACGTGAAGCTATACACATAATTTTATTATTATAAATAAATCATAAATCTGTTATTCTTTGAAAAAAGAATTTACTAAAAAATATATACAATAGTTTATCAATTTTAAAAAATCTGCTATAAATTTAAAAATCACTGTAAAATATGTCATTCCCTACAATTTGACGTTACAACTAGGAAAAAGGAAATACAAGAAACAAATAAGTTTGATGAATGAGTTTGTGTTGAAATTTATAAATTTAATAGTGATTTTGGTTGACTTTTTCAGAAAAGACAAAAAATTTTTGAGAAAAAAAGATAAAAATTGAGTTGATGGTGACTTATCATCCAAACACCCCATAAGGAAGGGAACGACACTAGTTGGGTTTCGATTTTAAACCAAAAAAAAAAAAAAAAAAAAGGGCACGGGTTTTCGCGCCAAAGAAACTCAAAATCCCGAGTCTGACAAATTCGAAAAGAGAGAATATCTCTCTCTTTCTCATAATTCTCTTTCAGTGCGGGAGAGTGTGTGTAATAAGTCGCATTAATCTCTGGGAGGATTTTCCTCCGATTCAATTTCAATTCCTTTTCTGTGTAATGTTAAACCACAAACAAACAGTCAAAACCCCCCAAAACCCACTCTATTTTTTTTTTTCCGTGTCTGATTTTCCCGAGAAAACGCTCGTAACGCTCTCCCATTTCTCTCTCTCCTAGGGTTTCGTCTTTCCCTCTTCTTCTTCTTCTTCTTCTCCTCTTTCTCTGCTAACCTTGTCGGACGATGACGACAATGTCTCCGTTGGTTTCGGTTTCTCCCTCTCGCACCACCTGCGCTTCTCTTCTCCGCGAATTACAGGTCTCTCTCTCGCTCTCTTCGATTTTCTTGCCTTTTCTTTTGCACTGAGAAAGTTGGTTCTTTTTTCTTGAAATTTTCAGCGCCTTGTATAGTGATGTTAATCCGAAAGCTTTTTGGTTGTATAGTTACATTTGGGATGGAATTTCGTTTTAGGAATTTCCATTTTTTGGAATTCACTTTTTTTTTTTTTTTTTGCAACGGTTTTTACTTGCAGTGGTTATCAAATCACGTCTTGAACTTCTTGGTGTGTTGATTTGTTGTTTTTGTTGTTGTAGATAATTTGGGATGAAATTGGGGAGAGTGATGGCGAGAGGGATAAGATGCTTCTACAGCTTGAGCAGGAATGCCTTGACATTTACCGAAGGAAAGTTGAAAACACCAGAAAGTATAGGGCGACTTTGCATCAGTCATTGGCGGAGGCCGAGGTCGAAATCAACAACATTGTTTCGGCTCTTGGGGAACATGCCTCGTTTTCACGGGTTTGTGCCTTTCGGCTTTTTTGTTTCAATTGTGTGTTTAGTAAAATAGAAAATGAATACTGCTTTTCTTTCACGTTTTTTGGTCAATTGGTTAATCTTGTATGTATATTGAATTTCTCATTTTCCATGTTGTTTGGAAAGTTTGAGAAGGGGAAAGGCACTCTCAAGGACCAAATATCAGCAATTAAACCTATTTTGGAGGAATTGAGATTGAGGAAGAAACAAAGAGTCGAAGAATTCTCAGAAATCCAGTCACAGATAGCGTGTATATGTGCAGAGATAGCTGGTAATGGTCAGTCTAAGAACTATGGTGACCCTGAAGTTAATGAGCATGATTTAACGGCAAAGAGATTGGCAGAGCTTAACTTGCACCTTAAAGAGCTTCAGAGTGAAAAGGTTCAACTAGTCAATTTTGAATACTGTGGTTCATCGATTAAGTTTGTGGTTGTAGTACTCATGTTTTCGTATTTTCATGCAGGCTTTGCGCTTGCAGAAAGTTGCTAGCCATCTTGGGTTCATTCATGAGCTGTCTGTCATCATGTCAATTGATTTTGTAAATGCAGTTCATGAAGTTCATCCAAGCTTGAATAATTCCGCCTGTGGTTCCTCGAAGAGTATCAGCAATGATACTCTTGCTAGATTAACAGATTTGATTAACTCACTCAAGCAACAGAAACATCAGAGACTCAAAAAGGTGACTAAATTTCGAATTTTACCTCCATCTGAATAAGATTTTTAACATCAGGACATGCATTCACATGCTTACATTCATGTTTGGACTTGTGTATGCTAGTAATCTTTGCTACCCTTTGGAGATGCTCTCGTGCTGATACTTTTTCCCCATCAAATAAATTGTTGGGCCTCAATGTATTTGTAAATATATCTGAACCTAGACCTTTAATGGTACTAAAGTATTAGTTTTCTGTGGTAGGATTTAACACTATTGTGCCATTTCATGAGGTAGAAATTTTTTTTTTTGGCTTGAGAGAACGTTGCTGGTATAGATATTAGAGATAATTCTAGCTGGAATGTTTTTTTTTTTTTTTTTGGTTTTTTTTGGTTTTTTTTTTTTTGGTTTTTGTTTTTTGTTTTTGGTTTTTTTTTTTTTTTAAACTAAGCTCCATTAAGTGCGATAATTAGATACTTTGTTCTAGTTGGGTACTATAGTAATTTCCTAAATGTTTTTTTTTTCCCTTCCTCCTATGTGTTTTATGTTTTAGTTGCAAGACCTTGGTAAGAAGCTGATACAGCTATGGAATCTCATGGACACGCCAATTAACAATCGAAAACCATTCGATCACATTTCTAGCTTAATATCTTCCTCCATCGATGAAGTTTCAAGGCAAGGATGCCTTTCCCTTCAAGTCATTGAGCAGGTAATATGATTTCTTCAGTTTCTCTCGTAACTGCCTTTAGCCCTGGAGTTTTAATTTGCATGTTAACATTATGCTTTTCATGTTTTCTCTATTCTGTAATTGTTAGACTGAACTTGAAGTTGAGCGGCTGAATGCTCTTAAAGCCAGCAAGTTAAGGGAATTGGTGTTCAAAAGACAAAATGAGCTCGAAGAAATATACAGAGGGGCTCATATGGCTGTAGATAGTGATGCTGCACAACAGATCCTTGCTGATCTCATTGATTCTGGTTTTCCCTACTCTTGTTTTTCACTTACCAGAATGTGTATAAACACATTGAAGCGTAGTGATCTAATGTTTGGGTTTTTTGTTTTTAATTTTTGTTTTTTAAATTTATCTTTGTTTATCACAGGCTCTTTTCTTGGTCTCTTAATGGTGTCTAGATTTTTTTAAACTTTCCTTTAAATTTTAATTCTCATTTTCTTTATTCTTTCTTGGCTTTATTGCCCTAATAGAATGCACATGATTTGTGATCTATACCTTTTTTGTTTTTCTCTGTTGACAATATTGTCAACACATATTTTAGTCTCGTGACAAGTTGAATTGTCCCCAGAACAAAATTTGATACTTGTAAATGAGAGATTTATATTTCTAAACGTGAAACATTTATAATATAATCTAATACAGCGTATGTGAAGTCTGTTTACGTTATATGCACTTAAATTGGTTGGCTCATTATTTATGAATCTTCATTTCTGAATTTTTTGTTACTTTTGTGCCTGACATGTGTGAAGTTTGGTTTTTAATTTCTTTCTTTACTGACTTTGCGGGTTGTTTGCATATATATGTGGATCAACTTTAACTGTGGGTGAAGATGATTTTAGCAATTTCTTTCCTTTGTTATTCTAATCATTGCCTTGACAGGTAATATCGATTTATCTGATCTGCTTTCGAGTATGGATGATCAGATCGCGAAAGCTAAAGAGCTGGCTCTAAGCCGTAAGGATATCTTGGACAAAGTAGAGAAATGGAAGTTTTCATCCGAGGAGGAGAAGTGGCTTGACGATTATGAAAGGGTAAACATTTCTTGTTGTTACCCTTTTAGATTTGGAGTCGAACTTGCCTGCTATGTATAAAAAGTAGCTGTTAGAAATTCTAGATTCGCACCCGTTTTTTGTTAATCAATTTAGGAGTAACTAGTAAGAGACACATAGTTTTAATTTGCCACTAGCAATTTTCAATTTAAGCCTTATATTTTATCTTATTTAGCTTCAGGTTTGTCTAACGCTCCTTCTACCTATTTTCATTTTTTTTTTTTTTTCAATTTTTGTCTGTGCTGTATAAGAATCTATGACATATAAAAGGTTGTTTCAATAAAAGATTTTTAATTGTCTTTTCAAATTAAAGTGGGTCCCAGCTGTTCAGTACATTAGATTTTGGAAAGTTGGAGAAATGGGGGTAAAATATTATAGAGATAAGTTTGAAGATTACACACTGTTCAGTTAATCAAATGTGCTACGAAGACATCATACTGTTCAGTTAACTAAATGTTCTATGAAGACATCTTAATACACTGGAGACTGGTGGTGTGAGTTGTCAGTTGTTTTTTTTATGCTAAAGAAATGTGAGTGAGGGAATCCAATCAGTGACATAAATAGTAGAGTGTGAGGAAATGGTTATATAAAAAGGTATGAAAGAGACCGACTTTGATGAACTTGAATCTTGAGTACATATTCTTGTAGTTATTTGAACTCGTTTTTATTGCATAGATTCATACTGTTGTGAAATGGAAGTGGTTGGTTTCAGATTTTCTACTTTTTCTTTGCTTCCCATCGATGAAATTGACGGATTTCTTTAATAAATAATATGTGGAACCTTTGTAACTTGTTTGAATTCATGCTTGATACCCTCCATAACAATGTGTGTCTCACTTAGAAAAATGAACATTTCCAAGTTTTTATTCTCCTGAATTTATCACTCCCTCGTCCAGGATGAAAATCGATACACTCCAGGAAAAGGAGCGCACAAAAATCTAAAACGCGCGGAGAAAGCTCGAATTCTTGTCAACAAAATACCTTGTAAGCTCACATTGTTTTAAATAGTAATACTATATTCTAATAGTGGCTTTTAACTATATCACCAAAATACCTTGAATTCTTCATTGCTGTCGGTGTCGTCACTGCCAATGTGGTTTTTCTTCTCATTCTTCACCATTTGCTTCTTTGTGATTTTGTTGAATTGGAAATGGAGGCGACCGAACCTTTGATTAATACTAAAAATGGAGTTAATGTGGTGAAGTTATCTGGATAATGTTATTGTGTTTTGATCGTAGGAATTTGTATATTTATTTTTGGGTTTCAACGTTCAATTGGAGGATTTTGGGTTTTCTGTTGGAGTATTTGTTTTTGTTTTAGTTTGCCTTTTAGGTTTTTCTAACAGGCAAAATTGAGCGTTAACTGAGATATGTCGGTAAATTTGATATTTAGTGAGTCCACATGTACATATGGCGAAATTCCAAATGCATGGTGTATATTCTATAGGAATAAACCTAATATACAAGGTATAAGTATGTAAATTTCCTGCCAGGTTTTCAATTCACTTGAACCAAAGCATAGCCAGGTTTTGAATTCACTTAAACCAAAAATAGCTAGTTTTTCTTGTTTCCTTTCTGTTTGGTTTCTGTAGTATCAACAAATTCCTTTTTCCTCGAATCCATTGTCATTACGAGGTACTATTTAGTCTGTTTCCTTCCCAAAATTGCACTATAAACTCGAGACTTTGAGATTGGGATTGATTGGAGTGATACAATTATTTGGAGTTGAATAGATTCAGAAGTCCATAAAACTTAGGCAGTGTTTTAGGTGATTTGAAGCGCGGATGAAATTATTTGATGTTTGTGAGGGAAGATTTGGTGCTTCCTTCTATTATTATTTTTATTAATAGTTTCTGATTTACCGTTCTGTTTGGTAACGTTGAAAATTTTGTTGAGTAGCTATGGTTGAAACTTTGACCTCTAAAGTGAAAGCGTGGGAACTGGATAACAGAGTTCCTTTCTTATATGACAAGGTGATTAGCAAAACTGTTCTCTCTTCCTACACACACATACTGACACTTGACGTATACCTGTTTTTTTCCCCTTGATTTCAATCCTGACACTGGGTTATTGAACTCCAGCTTCCCCTTTTAAAGAGCTTAGAAGAATATACTTTGCGACGGATGGAGAGAGAAGAGGATAAGCGCAAATCCCGGGTTGGCTTGCTGTTGCCTTTTCCCTTCATTTCATGCATTTTCATTTCATCGTGTAACATTGTGCCATGTGGTGTTGATGCAGCATTGAAGCTTTGCCACGATGATTTCTTTGATCTTTTGCTTTGCAGAAAAGATTTTTAACATGGTTTTTGCTTTTGGTATTAAAATTTTCAGGAACAAAACGATTGCAAGAACAGCTCGCTGTAGAGCAAGAGGCACTTTTCGGTACCAGGCCCACACCAAAAAAGCCACTAGGTCTGAGCGCCAATGCAAACACAATGGCTGGGACGCCAGTTGGGCGACGTGTAGCCACCGGTTTGGGCCGTTATGGTGGAGTCTCAGCGGGGAAGGAGCGTAGAGAAAGTGGCAGGGCAAATAACGTTACACCGGTTAATTATGTTGCTCTGACAAAGGATGATTCAGCTTCCCGGGGCAATTAGTCTCTAGCTTGTATGGTGTTTGTAAATGGTTGTTCTTGTCCATATCTTACAATTCTACATATAAGGCATCAACAATAGATGTTAGACATATGATTCTTTTGGTCTCTTTTTCAGTTGGGTTTTTAATTCTAATTTTGGTCACCTAGATTCGAAAATTGTACATGACTAGTGTTTTCAAGAGCAATCAATATAGCTACAGGTTCTATTCAACTATAGTTACTCTGACGTGTGACTGGATCTTTCTTTCTTGGGCTGCTCTTGTGCTTGCTGCTTCTGGCACAAATGATATATATATAACTGTTGGCCGTTTGAATAATAAATTGCATTTAAATTTTTCAAACTAAATGTTTGTATTTAAATGTAGATTTAAATGTAGAATGTGGATTGTGTATTTAAATTAAATGTATGTTTGGAAATTTTTTATTAAAGGTAGTATTAGAATAATGTACAAGTAGAAAAATAGCAGTATTGATTTTTAAAATGTGAAAATTTGGATTTAATTTTGAGTTGAATTGTTGTGAAATAGTAAAATTTTTAAAATGAATTCATTCTAATAATTGGCCAATTAAACACCTGTTATATTTGAGTACAATTATAGTTATTTTCAAATATAATACTGTATTATATTATATTATAGGAAAATTAAGCTGGGTGACTTATTTGGGTTATTCAATCTAATAAATGATCATTTTTTTTTTTTTGTATTTAGCAAAATGACTTTTTCATTTTTTACCATAGTCAATCATTGATTGACCTGAAAATTAGTAATTTATGTTATATCAAATTATTAATAATAATATATGGTCAATCAGTAATTGACCTTTTAAGAAAATTGATTAAGAATAAGGGCTTTCAACTAATTTTACCTCTAAATCCTTACATTATTGTAATAACTAAATTTTTACGATCTTACGTTCTCTTGTAAAGAAACTTATGTTATGTTTTTAAAGGTATTTATGAGAAACCTGAGACAAGGTTTTTGTGTGAAATTTTAAGTTCTCACGATACTATGAGACTTGAAAATAATTGCTTAACTCAGAACGTATCATTTTGAGTCAAAAGAATAGAAAATTTTACGTCTGCATGATTCTGCATGACGGTCAAAGTTTGACTTAAAAAGTCAAATTTGACCTAAAAAGTCAACAGTTGACTAGAAAAGTCAACCATGTGATAATACTGTTTTATGAACAAGCAGTATGGAAAATATACTGCGAAAAAAATCATGTTCCAGACAAGATAGCAAGAGTAAGATTTAAAATCACCCTAGAAAAATCAAGCACATAAATTTGGGGTATCTTGGGCCAAAGGACTTCAAATTACAAGAAAATTTTTATACAGTCAAATTTTACGCAGATAAATTTTGGACTGCAGTGTAGTGATAAAATACTGTTATTAATAGTTAACAGTATTGAAAATATTTATGTTAGCATGATATTGGACTGCCTATCATGAAAAAGGGCCAAACAAGCCTTAAAAGCTTGATTACATCATCTAAAACCCCAATTATGACATCATCAAGGGAAGAAAAAAATAAAAGAAATTTTTGGGATAATATTGGATCATTCTAGTGCATGGTGGCCGGTTCTATTGGGGCCAAAATTTAATTAAATTTCCCAAGGACTTGAAGGAAAAAGGAGAACAAAAGTTATTTGCAAAATAGTCCCAAAAATTCACCTATAAATAGGCCTTGTGGGGGGCGGTTTTTGGCTGGAAAAATCAGAGAAAAACAGCCAAACTCTTGCCAATTTCTCCCTCACAAAATTCGGAAATCAGAGAAGAGAAAGGAGTGAGTGAAATCAAAAATTTTCTTGGGGTTTTGTTCCTAAAGGTTCGGTTTTGCACTAGGGAAAAACCAAGGGCAATTTAGAAATTTTTTTAGGTCTTTTGGGGTGTGAAGCAGAGGGAGAAAGGGAGAAAGGAAAGCTGAAATTTTGGGGCCAAACTTTGGTGAAGAGTTCGGCTTGGAGAGGAGCAACCAAGGAGATCAACCAAAATTTTTTTTTGGGTGCCTTTTGGTGGTGTAGCCGTGAGCCAAGGGAGCTAGGGGGGAGGAGGAGATTTTGTGACCAAACTTGACTTTGGTCTAAGGTAAAATCTAGAGCCCTAACTCTCTTAATTGAGTTCGAATTTAAGGTAAAAAGATGATTCAATTTGGTTGTAAGGACATAAGTCCATTTCCCCATTTTATGCCCTAAGTTAGTAGTATGTGCTTGATTTGTAGATCTAAGGGTGTATGGTTCAAATTTTTGCATGATTTGTGTTTATTTATGGTTGATTTTCATGCTTGAATGCTTAGGGTTGTGTGTCCCCTGATTTGGTCAGAAAATCTGCCCTAGGGCAGTGCTTGAAGCATGTTGATTTAAAAAGCAAAGTTAGGGTTAATGCAAACTTGGGCTTAAGGCTTTTGAATTTAGTTTGCAATGGATTCAATTGGACAATTTAATGGTTCATGCAGGACGTTAGAAACGCTGTGTGTTTGCCCTATAGGCTCCCGAAGTGTTCGGTTGAGGTAGATTTCACGAAATAGGACGTAAACCGGTTTAAGCAACCGAAACTGCCAATTCGGACTCAAACTGGTCAGTTTCGGGAAAATAAGAATTAGAGGGCCTTAGAGGCCGAATTGGGTAAATCTTAAAACACAAAAGTTGCTCGGAACGATTTTTCCTAGAGGACAACATGGGCAGAATTTAAAAATGAGGCTCCAATGGTCTCCGTTTTTACAAAAACCCGTGGCTGGTCTGCCCAGACCCAGTTTTCAGGATCAGCCAGTTTCAAACAAAAACTGACGTAAATATAAGCAGAACTGGATTTTTTGTAAAACACGAAAGTTTTAGCATTTTCGAGAGCTACAACTTTGGTGAAGACAAGTTTTTCAAATTCCGAATGGATTTATAAACTGGTATTGTTTTATGAAGAATGTGCAGGGAACCGAAAATTCCTGCACATGAGTTTTACAAACAGTTTTTGAAAAACTGTATTTTTGCTTAAAACTGTCCCAAAGGCAGTTCTCAATCTTAAATGACCTTTATAAAGATTTGTTTTGAAGATTTGAAATGGTTACAAAAATATTAAAGAGATTTAAAGCTATATTTCTTAAATAGTAAAAAGATAAGAAAATGGACAGAATTTGTAATCAAGCCAAGGTTTTGAGGAAACCTAACATTTTATCAAGAACCTAGCCCAAGAGATTATCCAACGTAATCTCTTAAAAGAAATAATTAAAGAATAATTATTCCCAAGCAGTTATATGGCTATTTTGTGACCAAATAAGATATCTAGTACTAGGGGACATACAACTAGAATTTCATTGGCATGTTGGATAGGACACCAACATTGCATAATAAGAATTAGACTCTTACCTAAGTCCCTATTCAAGCAGGACAAGGCCTGCAGCTGTGCCCAGTAAGAGAACAGCCTCAAGAGGGACACAGTGAGAGAGGTAAGTGCAACTCCGCCTACAGCATGGGCATTTTAAGTTGTAATATGATATACGAGATTATGTGTGTTATGTGCTATGATTTACTATATCAAGTAGATAGCATGACTGAGAAATAATTACAAGTTATATTCATGTGACATTATGAAGCATGTTCACAAATAATAAGAACAAGATCAAGATGACAAATAAGTATAATGGCAAGCAAGCTTGCCTGTGACGTACCGACCCGTCCAAGGTCGGGTAGAACTGTGGGTTGAGTTGGAAATGGTTTGGCCGCCCCAACCACTCCATAGTTGCGCGCCCGGTACGGTCACTCATGATAAGGGGCCCATAAGCAAGTTAAGGAATGAAAGTATGTTAAGAGAGCATGATAAAATAATCATAATAAAGCATAATTGAATCATGCATAATTAGAATGTGTTATGATAGGCTGTGCTAAGTTTATAGTTATTTATGTTGCGGTTAAATAGTTGTACTTGCTGAGCGAAAGCTCACGCCTTATGTCTATGCTGTAGGTAAGCAACCTACTGGCGCTTGTTGATACAAAATGGTGGAGTTGGCGGGGGCAACTGTGAAAGAAGGGATAAGCCGCTACGTCTTCCGTAAATTTATGTTTAATATTTTATGTTTATATTATTCCAAACAAGTACTCCTATAGTAGAAAAAAAAAAAAAAAATTTCCACTATATTTGTTAAATAAGTAAGTATGTAAAACAAGTTATGTATGTATGTACGGTAACGGTCCGTGCTAGGCGGGTCGTTACAGAGTTGGTATCAGAGCGGTTCCCTGCTACCTGAATTCACAGTTCGCCTGCCATCGCCACTATCATTGTAAGTTAAAGTTAGTTTATACATAAATATTTATTATGTGATTTGGTATGTAGATTCGTCGACATGGATCCGGATCACGTTGATGCGGACCGAGAGGCCATGTCGTCATTTTATGAGGCACATCCGTTATCCTTTGACGGTACGAGTCGCACGATATCCTTGGGAGCATGGTTATACGACACGGAGCTTATTTTTCGTACCAGCCATATCCCGGGTCGGTTGCAGGTTTCTTTGGGTAGTCGATGCCTGACTGGAGACGCCCGTATTTGGTGGATATCAGTAGGGGAGCCACAGCTACCCAGCCGGAACTTGGGCGCATTTTCGCTCACTGATGGTTGGACGTTTTGGGCCGATATTGGATTACGGGCCAGGAGCGCCTCAGCGTGATCCCGACATTTACAGAGATATGTATGACAGGCGATACCACAGCTACACACTTGAGTGGCATGCATATCCTCACGAGACCATGGCCCACTACTGCATGAGATTTCAGGAGGCCATGTTTGCCCTACGTTTCACAGGACATGACCCACCCGGTATTGGAGGCGTTGACGGTTTTGCAGAACGGCTTACCTAGCCGTATTCGCCAGCATGTTCCTTTTCCCTCACCCAGGATGTCTGTGGAGCACATGATAGAGGATATTTTGCGGGCTGAGATACGCGCTGATACCGAGCCGACAGGGGCCGCTGAGAGTGATCATCAGGCACCCGTAGACGACGCTGGTATAGGGGAGCCATTATACGAGGTAGGACCCGCACCCCCAGAGGAGCCGATCCCTGCAGTTCCAGAGCAGGAGGTGCCAGCTCATGAGGCCGAGGAGCCGGCGGATGCTCAGGGTGACCCGGAGGCCGGAGACCCAGATGAGGATGATGTTATGATCATACCCGGAGATCCACCAGCCGATCCCATTATCATCGATATTTCTAGTGACGAGGAGGATGATATTGAGGAGATGCCAGCTGACCCGCCAGCAGATCCCATTGCCATCGACATATCCAGTGACGAGGAGGTCGATGACGAGGATATGGAGCAGGCAGGATGGTTTGAGGACCAGGAGGATCTAGCTGACGATCCAGAGGAGATTCTTTTCGACGACGGAGATTGGGAGACCGACTCCGACACACAGCTGCCTAGAGGACGATAGAGATCGCTATTTTGATTGTCCATGTACATTTATTTTGACCTTAGTACTGACATGTACTTGCTTATTTCTTTCTAGATGATAGGCTTGTACTGATGGAAAGTGGTAGCCACTTCCATCGCCATTCTTTTTGGGTATATGTATGATGGTGAAGTGTTAGACACTCCCATTACTATTTTTTGTCCATGTATATAAAATATTATGAAACAGATATGTATTTACAGTACTGTATGAACAATGTACCTATTGTAAATATACAGGAAACAGTTCAATACCATGTTATGTTATGATCCCGAGAATCATGCTATGATATGATACGTTATGATTATGTAAGCCATGATACAATATGAACATGATAAGAATGATTATGTTACGATTCGATGTGTTATGATACGGTACATGATGAAAGAAAGGATATTACTAGTTCGATAATATCTTTTCTTATGATTTAATAAGAAATAAAAGATGGTACGACCTCGCAGAACAATGCCTGTGAACCAGAATCCACCTGCACCGGATCTAGCAACTGTTGTAGCAAATTTGCAACGACAGTTACTTGAACAACAGCAGGAGACAAATAGACTCCGGGAGCAGTTAGCTCAGATCCACCAGAGACCTCAGGCTAACAAGGTTCCCCCTCAGAATGTCAGAGTACCTCCAGTAGTACCCCCCGGTACCTGATATTCGACCAGAGGTTCAGCCAGAGGTCCCAATAGCACCTGTAGAGCACAAGCAAACTTACCTCCAGTACGGGAAGATTTACTTTATGAGAGGTTTAGGCGGATGAAAGCGCCAGAATTTGAGGGACCAACAGATCGGATTGCCGCTGATAATTGGTTAATTGACATCCAAGTTATTTTGGATTTTATGCGGCTGACTGAGCAGGAAAAAGTTCTATGTGCTTCCTTCGCTCTCAAGAAAGACGCTAGACACTGGTGGATGACCGTCCAGATGCGTCGTGATGTTACAACTATGAGTTGGCAAGATTTTGTGTCAGAATTCCGGACAATGTACTTTAACAGAGAAATCTTGGCAGCCCAGCAAGATGAATTTACTAGTTTGAGACAGGGATCGATGACGGTAATGGAGGCTGTCAATAAGTTTGAACAGTTAGCCCGATTGTGTCCGGAATTGGTGCCCAGTGAGACAGAAAAAGTCAGATTAATGATGAAAATGTTCCGGTCAGATATCGCCAAGCAAGTCAGTGCTGGTGAAAGTCCACCTACTCGAGTGTCCGATTGTATAAGTCGGGCCATAAGAGCAGAATATTGGATAACCGAGACAAAGAAGAACGGGCTCAGTTTTTTAAAGCAAGGAAGGAAGAAAAGGCCATGGGGAAGCAGATACAACCCCGTCAAAATTTTGAAGTGAATCAGAAAGGTCAACCCCGTAATTTTGCTCAAGGCTCTAAACAGTTCGGAAGGAATAAACGAAAGGAAAATTCTTCTGGCCAGAGTCAGCAAAGGAATTACCCTCAGAAAAAGATTGTTCGTGGGAATGAGGGAAATAACAACAGCTACCCAGTGTGTACTAAGTGCGGGAGGAAACACCCGGGAATATGCCGGATGGGATCAAATGCTTGTTACCTCTGTGGCAAAGAAGGCCATTTTGCAAAGAACTGCACTTTGAGCACCCAAGGCCAGAATCCCTCATATCCAAGCCGGAACCCTAACAGCCAGTTGCATGCAGTCCAAGCAAAGCTCGAAGGACCTTCGATCGCTCAGGGCAGATTAGAAGCTCCTGAACCGCAAGCCAGAATCTACGCCTATACAAAGGGAGATGCAGAAGCTGGGACTTCGCATGTGGTGACAGGTCAGATTTCTATTGCCACCTATGATGCAATTGTCCTATTTGATTCTGGTGCCACCCACTCGTTCATATCGTTGGAATTTGCTCAGAAGATAGGAAAAGGTGTGGATAGTCTAGAACAACCTTTTAAAACATCTCTGCCATCCGGAGAAATTTTGTGGTCCAACTTTTGGATACGAAACACATCCGTAGGATTTTGTGGCAGAGAATTATATGTAGATCTCATCGCAATCAAGCTTCAGGATTTCGATGTGATCTTAGGGATGGACTTTTTGAGTAAATACAATGCCAAGATTGACTGTCGGAAGAGGTGCGTGACGTTCAACCCTTACGGCGAAGTAGAGTTCAACTTCTATGGTCAGTCTCGGAGCCCAACAACTCGATTCGTTTCCGCAATCAGGGCTTGGAAAATGTTAGCTAATGGTTGTCAAGGATATTTAGCTAACATGGTGGACAAGGATCAAGAAATGGAGCGGACACCGGAAGATGTTCCCGTTATTAAGGAATTTGTAGATATTTTTCCGAAGGATTTGCCGGGACTTCCGCCAGAAAGAGAAATCTCTTTTGAGATTGAATTGTTGCCTGGAGCTGCACCAATTTCGAAAGCCCCTTATCGTATGGCACCAGCTGAGCTGAGAGAACTTCAAGTACAGTTACAAGAACTGCTCGACAAAGGATTCATCCGACAAAGTTACTCTCCGTGGGGAGCACCCGTTTTGTTCGTCAAGAAGAAGGATGGATCATTTCGAATGTGCATCGATTACCGTGAGCTAAACAAGATTACGATCAAGAATAAGTATCCTCTTCCAAGGATTGACGATCTTTTCGATCAACTACGAGGAGCAGTGGTGTTTTCAAAAGTCGATCTACGGTCAGGATACCATCAGCTCAGGATTAAGGAGGCAGATATCTCCAAGACCGCATTTCGCACACGATATGGGCACTATGAGTTTTGGTTATGCCCTTTGGATTAACCAACGCTCCAGCCGCCTTTATGGATCTTATGAACAGAGTATTCAAGGAATATTTGGACAAATTTGTCATCGTTTTTATTGACGACATCTTGATTTACTCAAGGTCCAAAGAAGAACATGCGCAACATCTTAGGTTGGTGATGGAAACGTTGAGAAGAAATCAGCTTTATGCTAAGTTCACAAAATGTGAATTTTGGTTGGAGAAAGTTCATTTCTTGGGACATGTTGTGTCGAACGAAGGAATTTCTGTAGATCCTTCAAAAGTGGAAGCAGTAAGCTTATGGCCGGTACCCAAAAGTGTTACGGAAATAAGAAGTTTTCTTGGGTTAGCCGGATACTACCGACGATTCGTTGAGGGATTTTCCAAGATTGCTGCTCCACTTACAGCCCTTACACGAAAAGATAAGAAATATGAATGGACTCAGAAATGTGAAGAAAGTTTCCAAGACCTCAAGAAAAAGTTAACAAGTGCACCCGTGTTAATTATCCCTGATGTTGACGCGGGCAATTTTGTAATTTACAGTGATGCTTCCAAGAACGGATTAGGAGCTGTCCTGATGCAAATAGGAAGGTGGTAGCCTATGCGTCAAGACAATTGAAGAATCATGAACGGAACTATCCTACACATGATCTGGAGTTAGTAGCAGTAGTTTTCGCATTGAAGATCTGGAGACATTATTTGTATGGAAACAAATGCGAAATCTACACTGACCACCAGAGTCTCAAATATATTTTTACTCAGAAAGAGCTCAACATGAGACAGCGTAGATGGCTGGAACTAGTGAAGGACTACGATTGCGAGATCCTTTATCACCCTGGAAAGGCAAACAGGGTAGCAGATGCTTTAAGTAGGAAATCCTCGGGCATGTTAATGTCTATCGAAGCGTTTCCAAAGCCACTACAAAAGGAGATTTCTGAGTTCAACCTGGAAATGATCACGGGAAAATTATCTTCTCTGACTCTTCAGTCCGATCTATTGGAATCCATCAAGGCGCATCAAGGAAAAGATTCATTTTTGCTTAAGGCACAACTCTTTAGCGGAAAGAACAAGGAGTTCAAGACCTCTGCCGATGGCACTATCTACTTCAAGGAAAGGATCTGTGTTCCCGATTTTGAATTTTTGAAGGATCAGATCATGTCAGAGGCTCATAAAATGCCATACTCGGTACATCCAGGAGCGTCCAAAATGTACAAGGATCTTCGAGAGAACTTTTGGTGGCCAAAAATGAAGAACGAAGTAGCAGAATACGTGTCAAAATGCCTAACTTGCCAGAAAGTTAAGGCTGAACACCGACATCCTGGAGGAGAATTACAAAAAATAGAGTTCCCTGAATGGAAATGGGAGCAAACTACTATGGATTTTGTAGTTGGATTACCCAGGACGGTGAGTGGAAATGACACAATTTGGGTTGTGGTGGATAGATTGACCAAATCAGCCCACTTCATTGCAATTAAAGCCACCTTTTCAGTGGAAAAATTGGCTGAAGTATACGTATCTCAGATTGTTAGGCTGCATGGAGTGTCAAAATCGATCATTTCAGACCGTGACGGGCGTTTTACCTCTCGATTTTGGACCAGTGTCCACAACGCTATGGGGTCAAAACTAAAGTTCAGTACAGCTTTTCACCCCCAAACTGATGGCCAGTCGGAACGAACAATCCAAACATTGGAAGATATGCTGAGATCATGTGTTTTGGATTTCAAAGGAAACTGGGATCAGAAGTTGCCATTGATCGAATTTTCTTACAAACAACAGTTATCACGCTTCGATTGGTATGGCACCATTTGAAGCCCTTTATGGAAGAAAATGTCGATCTCCCATCCACTGGCAAGAAGTTGGTCAGAAGCAACTGCAAACAACAGACTTCATCAAGAAAACCTCTGAAGATATCAAGAAGATCAAGCAGAGACTCGACATAGCTTTCAGCAGACAGAAAAGTTATGCCGATAAACGTAGAAGGCCATTGGAATTCCAAGTTGGAGATGCCGTGTTCATTAAGATTGCTCCTATGAAAGGAGTAATGAGATTTGGCAAAAAGGGGAAGCTCAGTCCAAGATATACAGGACCATTTGAGATCCTTGAAAAGATTGGGAAAGTAGCTTACAAGCTTGCTTTGCCACCAGAATTAGCTGCAATGCACGATGTATTTCATGTGTCAATGTTGAAGAAGTATGTACCAGATCCGTCGCATGTGCTTAGTCAAGAACCAGTGGAAGTTCGAACGGATTTGACATATGAAGAAAAGCCAGTTCGCATTCTGGATCGAGAAGAGAAGGTCCTAAGAAATAAAACAATTCCCCTGGTTAAAGTATTATGGCGCAACCATAAGGTTGAAGAAGCCACCTGGGAATTGGAAGACGAGATGAGAAAGAACTACCCCGATCTATTCTAATTTTCGAGGACGAAAATTTTTAAGGGGGGTAGATTGTAATAACTAAATTTTTACGATCTTACGTTCTCTTGTAAAGAAACTTATGTTATGTTTTAAAGGTATTTATGAGAAACCTGAGACAAGGTTTTTGTGTGAAATTTTAAGTTCTCACGATACTATGAGACTTGAAAATAATTGCTTAACTCAGAACGTATCATTTTGAGTCAAAAGAATAGAAAATTTTACGTCTGCATGATTCTGCATGACGGTCAAAGTTTGACTTAAAAAGTCAAATTTGACCTAAAAAGTCAACAGTTGACTAGAAAAGTCAACCATGTGATAATACTGTTTTATGAACAAGCAGTATGGAAAATATACTGCGAAAAAATCATGTTCCAGACAAGATAGCAAGAGTAAGATTTAAAATCACCCTAGAAAAATCAAGCACATAAATTTGGGGTATCTTGGGCCAAAGGACTTCAAATTACAAGAAAATTTTTATACAGTCAAATTTTACGCAGATAAATTTTGGACTGCAGTGTAGTGATAAAATACTGTTATTAATAGTTAACAGTATTGAAAATATTTATGTTAGCATGATATTGGACTGCCTATCATGAAAAAGGGCCAAACAAGCCTTAAAAGCTTGATTACATCATCTAAAACCCCAATTATGACATCATCAAGGGAAGAAAAAAATAAAAGAAATTTTTGGGATAATATTGGATCATTCTAGTGCATGGTGGCCGGTTCTATTGGGGCCAAAATTTAATTAAATTTTCCCAAGGACTTGAAGGAAAAAGGAGAACAAAAGTTATTTGCAAAATAGTCCCAAAATTCACCTATAAATAGGCCTTGTGGGGGGCGGTTTTTGGCTGGAAAAATCAGAGAAAAACAGCCAAACTCTTGCCAATTTCTCCCTCACAAAATTCGGAAATCAGAGAAGAGAAAGGAGTGAGTGAAATCAAAAATTTTCTTGGGGTTTTGTTCCTAAAGGTTCGGTTTTGCACTAGGGAAAAACCAAGGGCAATTTAGAAATTTTTTTAGGTCTTTTGGGGTGTGAAGCAGAGGGAGAAAGGGAGAAAGGAAAGCTGAAATTTTGGGGCCAAACTTTGGTGAAGAGTTCGGCTTGGAGAGGAGCAACCAAGGAGATCAACCAAAATTTTTTTTTGGGTGCCTTTTGGTGGTGTAGCCGTGAGCCAAGGGAGCTAGGGGGGAGGAGGAGATTTTGTGACCAAACTTGACTTTGGTCTAAGGTAAAATCTAGAGCCCTAACTCTCTTAATTGAGTTCGAATTTAAGGTAAAAAGATGATTCAATTTGGTTGTAAGGACATAAGTCCATTTCCCCATTTTATGCCCTAAGTTAGTAGTATGTGCTTGATTTGTAGATCTAAGGGTGTATGGTTCAAATTTTTGCATGATTTGTGTTTATTTATGGTTGATTTTCATGCTTGAATGCTTAGGGTTGTGTGTCCCCTGATTTGGTCAGAAAATCTGCCCTAGGGCAGTGCTTGAAGCATGTTGATTTAAAAAGCAAAGTTAGGGTTAATGCAAACTTGGGCTTAAGGCTTTTGAATTTAGTTTGCAATGGATTCAATTGGACAATTTAATGGTTCATGCAGGACGTTAGAAACGCTGTGTGTTTGCCCTATAGGCTCCCGAAGTGTTCGGTTGAGGTAGATTTCACGAAATAGGACGTAAACCGGTTTAAGCAACCGAAACTGCCAATTCGGACTCAAACTGGTCAGTTTCGGGAAAATAAGAATTAGAGGGCCTTAGAGGCCGAATTGGGTAAATCTTAAAACACAAAAGTTGCTCGGAACGATTTTTCCTAGAGGACAACATGGGCAGAATTTAAAAATGAGGCTCCAATGGTCTCCGTTTTTACAAAAACCCGTGGCTGGTCTGCCCAGACCCAGTTTTCAGGATCAGCCAGTTTCAAACAAAAACTGACGTAAATATAAGCAGAACTGGATTTTTTGTAAAACACGAAAGTTTTAGCATTTTCGAGAGCTACAACTTTGGTGAAGACAAGTTTTTCAAATTCCGAATGGATTTATAAACTGGTATTGTTTTATGAAGAATGTGCAGGGAACCGAAAATTCCTGCACATGAGTTTTACAAACAGTTTTCGAAAAACTGTATTTTTGCTTAAAACTGTCCCAAAGGCAGTTCTCAATCTTAAATGACCTTTATAAAGATTTGTTTTGAAGATTTGAAATGGTTACAAAAATATTAAAGAGATTTAAAGCTATATTTCTTAAATAGTAAAAAGATAAGAAAATGGACAGAATTTGTAATCAAGCCAAGGTTTTGAGGAAACCTAACATTTTATCAAGAACCTAGCCCAAGAGATTATCCAACGTAATCTCTTAAAAGAAATAATTAAAGAATAATTATTCCCAAGCAGTTATATGGCTATTTTGTGACCAAATAAGATATCTAGTACTAGGGGACATACAACTAGAATTTCATTGGCATGTTGGATAGGACACCAACATTGCATAATAAGAATTAGACTCTTACCTAAGTCCCTATTCAAGCAGGACAAGGCCTGCAGCTGTGCCCAGTAAGAGAACAGCCTCAAGAGGGACACAGTGAGAGAGGTAAGTGCAACTCCGCCTACAGCATGGGCATTTTAAGTTGTAATATGATATACGAGATTATGTGTGTTATGTGCTATGATTTACTATATCAAGTAGATAGCATGACTGAGAAATAATTACAAGTTATATTCATGTGACATTATGAAGCATGTTCACAAATAATAAGAACAAGATCAAGATGACAAATAAGTATAATGGCAAGCAAGCTTGCCTGTGACGTACCGACCCGTCCAAGGTCGGGTAGAACTGTGGGTTGAGTTGGAAATGGTTTGGCCGCCCCAACCACTCCATAGTTGCGCGCCCGGTACGGTCACTCATGATAAGGGGCCCATAAGCAAGTTAAGGAATGAAAGTATGTTAAGAGAGCATGATAAAATAAGCATAATAAAGCATAATTGAATCATGCATAATTAGAATGTGTTATGATAGGCTGTGCTAAGTTTATAGTTATTTATGTTGCGGTTAAATAGTTGTACTTGCTGAGCGAAAGCTCACGCCTTATGTCTATGCTGTAGGTAAGCAACCTACTGGCGCTTGTTGATACAAAATGGTGGAGTTGGCGGGGGCAACTGTGAAAGAAGGGATAAGCCGCTACGTCTTCCGTAAATTTATGTTTAATATTTTATGTTTATATTATTCCAAACAAGTACTCCTATAGTAGAAAAAAAAAAAAAAAAAAATTTCCACTATATTTGTTAAATAAGTAAGTATGTAAAACAAGTTATGTATGTATGTACGGTAACGGTCCGTACTAGGCGGGTCGTTACAGAGTTGGTATCAGAGCGGTTCCCTGCTACCTGAATTCACAGTTCGCCTGCCATCGCCACTATTATTGTAAGTTAAAGTTAGTTTATACATAAATATTTATTATGTGATTTGGTATGTAGATTCGTCGACATGGATCCGGATCACGTTGATGCGGACCGAGAGGCCATGTCGTCATTTTATGAGGCACATCCGTTATCCTTTGACGGTACGAGTCGCACGATATCCTTGGGAGCATGGTTATACGACACGGAGCTTATTTTTCGTACCAGCCATATCCCGGGTCGGTTGCAGGTTTCTTTGGGTAGTCGATGCCTGACTGGAGACGCCCGTATTTGGTGGATATCAGTAGGGGAGCCACAGCTACCCAGCCGAACTTGGGCGCATTTTCGCTCACTGATGGTTGGACGTTTTGGGCCGATATTGGATTACGGGCCAGGAGCGCCTCAGCGTGATCCCGACATTTACAGAGATATGTATGACAGGCGATACCACAGCTACACACTTGAGTGGCATGCATATCCTCACGAGACCATGGCCCACTACTGCATGAGATTTCAGGAGGCCATGTTGCCCTACGTTTCACAGGACATGACCCACCCGGTATTGGAGGCGTTGACGGTTTTGCAGAACGGCTTACCTAGCCGTATTCGCCAGCATGTTCCTTTTCCCTCACCCAGGATGTCTGTGGAGCACATGATAGAGGATATTTTGCGGGCTGAGATACGCGCTGATACCGAGCCGACAGGGGCCGCTGAGAGTGATCATCAGGCACCCGTAGACGACGCTGGTATAGGGGAGCCATTATACGAGGTAGGACCCGCACCCCCAGAGGAGCCGATCCCTGCAGTTCCAGAGCAGGAGGTGCCAGCTCATGAGGCCGAGGAGCCGGCGGATGCTCAGGGTGACCCGGAGGCCGGAGACCCAGATGAGGATGATGTTATGATCATACCCGGAGATCCACCAGCCGATCCCATTATCATCGATATTTCTAGTGACGAGGAGGATGATATTGAGGAGATGCCAGCTGACCCGCCAGCAGATCCCATTGCCATCGACATATCCAGTGACGAGGAGGTCGATGACGAGGATATGGAGCAGGCAGGATGGTTTGAGGACCAGGAGGATCTAGCTGACGATCCAGAGGAGATTCTTTTCGACGACGGAGATTGGGAGACCGACTCCGACACAGCTGCCTAGAGGACGATAGAGATCGCTATTTTGATTGTCCATGTACATTTATTTTGACCTTAGTACTGACATGTACTTGCTTATTTCTTTCTAGATGATAGGCTTGTACTGATGGAAAGTGGTAGCCACTTCCATCGCCATTCTTTTTGGGTATATGTATGATGGTGAAGTGTTAGACACTCCCATTACTATTTTTTTGTCCATGTATATAAAATATTATGAAACAGATATGTATTTACAGTACTGTATGAACAATGTACCTATTGTAAATATACAGGAAACAGTTCAATACCATGTTATGTTATGATCCCGAGAATCATGCTATGATATGATACGTTATGATTATGTAAGCCATGATACAATATGAACATGATAAGAATGATTATGTTACGATTCGATGTGTTATGATACGGTACATGATGAAAGAAAGGATATTACTAGTTCGATAATATCTTTTCTTATGATTTAATAAGAAATAAAAGATGGTACGACCTCGCAGAACAATGCCTGTGAACCAGAATCCACCTGCACCGGATCTAGCAACTGTTGTAGCAAATTTGCAACGACAGTTACTTGAACAACAGCAGGAGACAAATAGACTCCGGGAGCAGTTAGCTCAGATCCACCAGAGACCTCAGGCTAACAAGGTTCCCCCTCAGAATGTCAGAGTACCTCCAGTAGTACCCCCGGTACCTGATATTCGACCAGAGGTTCAGCCAGAGGTCCCAATAGCACCTGTAGAAGCACAAGCAAACTTACCTCCAGTACGGGAAGATTTACTTTATGAGAGGTTTAGGCGGATGAAAGCGCCAGAATTTGAGGGACCAACAGATCGGATTGCCGCTGATAATTGGTTAATTGACATCCAAGTTATTTTGGATTTTATGCGGCTGACTGAGCAGGAAAAAGTTCTATGTGCTTCCTTCGCTCTCAAGAAAGACGCTAGACACTGGTGGATGACCGTCCAGATGCGTCGTGATGTTACAACTATGAGTTGGCAAGATTTTGTGTCAGAATTCCGGACAATGTACTTTAACAGAGAAATCTTGGCAGCCCAGCAAGATGAATTTACTAGTTTGAGACAGGGATCGATGACGGTAATGGAGGCTGTCAATAAGTTTGAACAGTTAGCCCGATTGTGTCCGGAATTGGTGCCCAGTGAGACAGAAAAAGTCAGATTAATGATGAAAATGTTCCGGTCAGATATCGCCAAGCAAGTCAGTGCTGGTGAAAGTCCACCTACTCGAGTGTCCGATTGTATAAGTCGGGCCATAAGAGCAGAATATTGGAATAACCGAGACAAAGAAGAACGGGCTCAGTTTTTTAAAGCAAGGAAGGAAGAAAAGGCCATGGGGAAGCAGATACAACCCCGTCAAAATTTTGAAGTGAATCAGAAAGGTCAACCCCGTAATTTTGCTCAAGGCTCTAAACAGTTCGGAAGGAATAAACGAAAGGAAAATTCTTCTGGCCAGAGTCAGCAAAGGAATTACCCTCAGAAAAAGATTGTTCGTGGGAATGAGGGAAATAACAACAGCTACCCAGTGTGTACTAAGTGCGGGAGGAAACACCCGGGAATATGCCGGATGGGATCAAATGCTTGTTACCTCTGTGGCAAAGAAGGCCATTTTGCAAAGAACTGCACTTTGAGCACCCAAGGCCAGAATCCCTCATATCCAAGCCGGAACCCTAACAGCCAGTTGCATGCAGTCCAAGCAAAGCTCGAAGGACCTTCGATCGCTCAGGGCAGATTAGAAGCTCCTGAACCGCAAGCCAGAATCTACGCCTATACAAAGGGAGATGCAGAAGCTGGGACTTCGCATGTGGTGACAGGTCAGATTTCTATTGCCACCTATGATGCAATTGTCCTATTTGATTCTGGTGCCACCCACTCGTTCATATCGTTGGAATTTGCTCAGAAGATAGGAAAAGGTGTGGATAGTCTAGAACAACCTTTTAAAACATCTCTGCCATCCGGAGAAATTTTGTGGTCCAACTTTTGGATACGAAACACATCCGTAGGATTTTGTGGCAGAGAATTATATGTAGATCTCATCGCAATCAAGCTTCAGGATTTCGATGTGATCTTAGGGATGGACTTTTTGAGTAAATACAATGCCAAGATTGACTGTCGGAAGAGGTGCGTGACGTTCAACCCTTACGGCGAAGTAGAGTTCAACTTCTATGGTCAGTCTCGGAGCCCAACAACTCGATTCGTTTCCGCAATCAGGGCTTGGAAAATGTTAGCTAATGGTTGTCAAGGATATTTAGCTAACATGGTGGACAAGGATCAAGAAATGGAGCGGACACCGGAAGATGTTCCCGTTATTAAGGAATTTGTAGATATTTTTCCGAAGGATTTGCCGGGACTTCCGCCAGAAAGAGAAATCTCTTTTGAGATTGAATTGTTGCCTGGAGCTGCACCAATTTCGAAAGCCCCTTATCGTATGGCACCAGCTGAGCTGAGAGAACTTCAAGTACAGTTACAAGAACTGCTCGACAAAGGATTCATCCGACAAAGTTACTCTCCGTGGGGAGCACCCGTTTTGTTCGTCAAGAAGAAGGATGGATCATTTCGAATGTGCATCGATTACCGTGAGCTAAACAAGATTACGATCAAGAATAAGTATCCTCTTCCAAGGATTGACGATCTTTTCGATCAACTACGAGGAGCAGTGGTGTTTTCAAAAGTCGATCTACGGTCAGGATACCATCAGCTCAGGATTAAGGAGGCAGATATCTCCAAGACCGCATTTCGCACACGATATGGGCACTATGAGTTTTTGGTTATGCCCTTTGGATTAACCAACGCTCCAGCCGCCTTTATGGATCTTATGAACAGAGTATTCAAGGAATATTTGGACAAATTTGTCATCGTTTTTATTGACGACATCTTGATTTACTCAAGGTCCAAAGAAGAACATGCGCAACATCTTAGGTTGGTGATGGAAACGTTGAGAAGAAATCAGCTTTATGCTAAGTTCACAAAATGTGAATTTTGGTTGGAGAAAGTTCATTTCTTGGGACATGTTGTGTCGAACGAAGGAATTTCTGTAGATCCTTCAAAAGTGGAAGCAGTAAGCTTATGGCCGGTACCCAAAAGTGTTACGGAAATAAGAAGTTTTCTTGGGTTAGCCGGATACTACCGACGATTCGTTGAGGGATTTTCCAAGATTGCTGCTCCACTTACAGCCCTTACACGAAAAGATAAGAAATATGAATGGACTCAGAAATGTGAAGAAAGTTTCCAAGACCTCAAGAAAAAGTTAACAAGTGCACCCGTGTTAATTATCCCTGATGTTGACGCGGGCAATTTTGTAATTTACAGTGATGCTTCCAAGAACGGATTAGGAGCTGTCCTGATGCAAAATAGGAAGGTGGTAGCCTATGCGTCAAGACAATTGAAGAATCATGAACGGAACTATCCTACACATGATCTGGAGTTAGTAGCAGTAGTTTTCGCATTGAAGATCTGGAGACATTATTTGTATGGAAACAAATGCGAAATCTACACTGACCACCAGAGTCTCAAATATATTTTTACTCAGAAAGAGCTCAACATGAGACAGCGTAGATGGCTGGAACTAGTGAAGGACTACGATTGCGAGATCCTTTATCACCCTGGAAAGGCAAACAGGGTAGCAGATGCTTTAAGTAGGAAATCCTCGGGCATGTTAATGTCTATCGAAGCGTTTCCAAAGCCACTACAAAAGGAGATTTCTGAGTTCAACCTGGAAATGATCACGGGAAAATTATCTTCTCTGACTCTTCAGTCCGATCTATTGGAATCCATCAAGGCGCATCAAGGAAAAGATTCATTTTTGCTTAAGGCACAACTCTTTAGCGGAAAGAACAAGGAGTTCAAGACCTCTGCCGATGGCACTATCTACTTCAAGGAAAGGATCTGTGTTCCCGATTTTGAATTTTTGAAGGATCAGATCATGTCAGAGGCTCATAAAATGCCATACTCGGTACATCCAGGAGCGTCCAAAATGTACAAGGATCTTCGAGAGAACTTTTGGTGGCCAAAAATGAAGAACGAAGTAGCAGAATACGTGTCAAAATGCCTAACTTGCCAGAAAGTTAAGGCTGAACACCGACATCCTGGAGGAGAATTACAAAAAATAGAGTTCCCTGAATGGAAATGGGAGCAAACTACTATGGATTTTGTAGTTGGATTACCCAGGACGGTGAGTGGAAATGACATAATTTGGGTTGTGGTGGATAGATTGACCAAATCAGCCCACTTCATTGCAATTAAAGCCACCTTTTCAGTGGAAAAATTGGCTGAAGTATACGTATCTCAGATTGTTAGGCTGCATGGAGTGTCAAAATCGATCATTTCAGACCGTGACGGGCGTTTTACCTCTCGATTTTGGACCAGTGTCCACAACGCTATGGGGTCAAAACTAAAGTTCAGTACAGCTTTTCACCCCCAAACTGATGGCCAGTCGGAACGAACAATCCAAACATTGGAAGATATGCTGAGATCATGTGTTTTGGATTTCAAAGGAAACTGGGATCAGAAGTTGCCATTGATCGAATTTTCTTACAAACAACAGTTATCACGCTTCGATTGGTATGGCACCATTTGAAGCCCTTTATGGAAGAAAATGTCGATCTCCCATCCACTGGCAAGAAGTTGGTCAGAAGCAACTGCAAACAACAGACTTCATCAAGAAAACCTCTGAAGATATCAAGAAGATCAAGCAGAGACTCGACATAGCTTTCAGCAGACAGAAAAGTTATGCCGATAAACGTAGAAGGCCATTGGAATTCCAAGTTGGAGATGCCGTGTTCATTAAGATTGCTCCTATGAAAGGAGTAATGAGATTTGGCAAAAAGGGGAAGCTCAGTCCAAGATATACAGGACCATTTGAGATCCTTGAAAAGATTGGGAAAGTAGCTTACAAGCTTGCTTTGCCACCAGAATTAGCTGCAATGCACGATGTATTTCATGTGTCAATGTTGAAGAAGTATGTACCAGATCCGTCGCATGTGCTTAGTCAAGAACCAGTGGAAGTTCGAACGGATTTGACATATGAAGAAAAGCCAGTTCGCATTCTGGATCGAGAAGAGAAGGTCCTAAGAAATAAAACAATTCCCCTGGTTAAAGTATTATGGCGCAACCATAAGGTTGAAGAAGCCACCTGGGAATTGGAAGACGAGATGAGAAAGAACTACCCCGATCTATTCTAATTTTCGAGGACGAAAATTTTTAAGGGGGGTAGATTGTAATAACTAAATTTTTACGATCTTACGTTCTCTTGTAAAGAAACTTATGTTATGTTTTAAAGGTATTTATGAGAAACCTGAGACAAGGTTTTTGTGTGAAATTTTAAGTTCTCACGATACTATGAGACTTGAAAATAATTGCTTAACTCAGAACGTATCATTTTGAGTCAAAAGAATAGAAAATTTTACGTCTGCATGATTCTGCATGACGGTCAAAGTTTGACTTAAAAAGTCAAATTTGACCTAAAAAGTCAACAGTTGACTAGAAAAGTCAACCATGTGATAATACTGTTTTATGAACAAGCAGTATGGAAAATATACTGCGAAAAAAATCATGTTCCAGACAAGATAGCAAGAGTAAGATTTAAAATCACCCTAGAAAAATCAAGCACATAAATTTGGGGTATCTTGGGCCAAAGGACTTCAAATTACAAGAAAATTTTTATACAGTCAAATTTTACGCAGATAAATTTTGGACTGCAGTGTAGTGATAAAATACTGTTATTAATAGTTAACAGTATTGAAAATATTTATGTTAGCATGATATTGGACTGCCTATCATGAAAAAGGGCCAAACAAGCCTTAAAAGCTTGATTACATCATCTAAAACCCCAATTATGACATCATCAAGGGAAGAAAAAAATAAAAGAAATTTTTGGGATAATATTGGATCATTCTAGTGCATGGTGGCCGGTTCTATTGGGGCCAAAATTTAATTAAATTTTCCCAAGGACTTGAAGGAAAAAGGAGAACAAAAGTTATTTGCAAAATAGTCCCAAAAATTCACCTATAAATAGGCCTTGTGGGGGGCGGTTTTTGGCTGGAAAAATCAGAGAAAAACAGCCAAACTCTTGCCAATTTCTCCCTCACAAAATTCGGAAATCAGAGAAGAGAAAGGAGTGAGTGAAATCAAAAATTTTCTTGGGGTTTTGTTCCTAAAGGTTCGGTTTTGCACTAGGGAAAAACCAAGGGCAATTTAGAAATTTTTTTAGGTCTTTTGGGGTGTGAAGCAGAGGGAGAAAGGGAGAAAGGAAAGCTGAAATTTTGGGGCCAAACTTTGGTGAAGAGTTCGGCTTGGAGAGGAGCAACCAAGGAGATCAACCAAAATTTTTTTTGGGTGCCTTTTGGTGGTGTAGCCGTGAGCCAAGGGAGCTAGGGGGGAGGAGGAGATTTTGTGACCAAACTTGACTTTGGTCTAAGGTAAAATCTAGAGCCCTAACTCTCTTAATTGAGTTCGAATTTAAGGTAAAAAGATGATTCAATTTGGTTGTAAGGACATAAGTCCATTTCCCCATTTTATGCCCTAAGTTAGTAGTATGTGCTTGATTTGTAGATCTAAGGGTGTATGGTTCAAATTTTTGCATGATTTGTGTTTATTTATGGTTGATTTTCATGCTTGAATGCTTAGGGTTGTGTGTCCCCTGATTTGGTCAGAAAATCTGCCCTAGGGCAGTGCTTGAAGCATGTTGATTTAAAAAGCAAAGTTAGGGTTAATGCAAACTTGGGCTTAAGGCTTTTGAATTTAGTTTGCAATGGATTCAATTGGACAATTTAATGGTTCATGCAGGACGTTAGAAACGCTGTGTGTTTGCCCTATAGGCTCCCGAAGTGTTCGGTTGAGGTAGATTTCACGAAATAGGACGTAAACCGGTTTAAGCAACCGAAACTGCCAATTCGGACTCAAACTGGTCAGTTTCGGGAAAATAAGAATTAGAGGGCCTTAGAGGCCGAATTGGGTAAATCTTAAAACACAAAAGTTGCTCGGAACGATTTTTCCTAGAGGACAACATGGGCAGAATTTAAAAATGAGGCTCCAATGGTCTCCGTTTTTACAAAAACCCGTGGCTGGTCTGCCCAGACCCAGTTTTCAGGATCAGCCAGTTTCAAACAAAAACTGACGTAAATATAAGCAGAACTGGATTTTTTGTAAAACACGAAAGTTTTAGCATTTTCGAGAGCTACAACTTTGGTGAAGACAAGTTTTTCAAATTCCGAATGGATTTATAAACTGGTATTGTTTTATGAAGAATGTGCAGGGAACCGAAAATTCCTGCACATGAGTTTTACAAACAGTTTTCGAAAAACTGTATTTTTGCTTAAAACTGTCCCAAAGGCAGTTCTCAATCTTAAATGACCTTTATAAAGATTTGTTTTGAAGATTTGAAATGGTTACAAAAATATTAAAGAGATTTAAAGCTATATTTCTTAAATAGTAAAAAGATAAGAAAATGGACAGAATTTGTAATCAAGCCAAGGTTTTGAGGAAACCTAACATTTTATCAAGAACCTAGCCCAAGAGATTATCCAACGTAATCTCTTAAAAGAAATAATTAAAGAATAATTATTCCCAAGCAGTTATATGGCTATTTTGTGACCAAATAAGATATCTAGTACTAGGGGACATACAACTAGAATTTCATTGGCATGTTGGATAGGACACCAACATTGCATAATAAGAATTAGACTCTTACCTAAGTCCCTATTCAAGCAGGACAAGGCCTGCAGCTGTGCCCAGTAAGAGAACAGCCTCAAGAGGGACACAGTGAGAGAGGTAAGTGCAACTCCGCCTACAGCATGGGCATTTTAAGTTGTAATATGATATACGAGATTATGTGTGTTATGTGCTATGATTTACTATATCAAGTAGATAGCATGACTGAGAAATAATTACAAGTTATATTCATGTGACATTATGAAGCATGTTCACAAATAATAAGAACAAGATCAAGATGACAAATAAGTATAATGGCAAGCAAGCTTGCCTGTGACGTACCGACCCGTCCAAGGTCGGGTAGAACTGTGGGTTGAGTTGGAAATGGTTTGGCCGCCCCAACCACTCCATAGTTGCGCGCCCGGTACGGTCACTCATGATAAGGGGCCCATAAGCAAGTTAAGGAATGAAAGTATGTTAAGAGAGCATGATAAAATAAGCATAATAAAGCATAATTGAATCATGCATAATTAGAATGTGTTATGATAGGCTGTGCTAAGTTTATAGTTATTTATGTTGCGGTTAAATAGTTGTACTTGCTGAGCGAAAGCTCACGCCTTATGTCTATGCTGTAGGTAAGCAACCTACTGGCGCTTGTTGATACAAAATGGTGGAGTTGGCGGGGGCAACTGTGAAAGAAGGGATAAGCCGCTACGTCTTCCGTAAATTTATGTTTAATATTTTATGTTTATATTATTCCAAACAAGTACTCCTATAGTAGAAAAAAAAAAAAAAAAAAATTTCCACTATATTTGTTAAATAAGTAAGTATGTAAAACAAGTTATGTATGTATGTACGGTAACGGTCCGTACTAGGCGGGTCGTTACAGAGTTGGTATCAGAGCGGTTCCCTGCTACCTGAATTCACAGTTCGCCTGCCATCGCCACTATTATTGTAAGTTAAAGTTAGTTTATACATAAATATTTATTATGTGATTTGGTATGTAGATTCGTCGACATGGATCCGGATCACGTTGATGCGGACCGAGAGGCCATGTCGTCATTTTATGAGGCACATCCGTTATCCTTTGACGGTACGAGTCGCACGATATCCTTGGGAGCATGGTTATACGACACGGAGCTTATTTTTCGTACCAGCCATATCCCGGGTCGGTTGCAGGTTTCTTTGGGTAGTCGATGCCTGACTGGAGACGCCCGTATTTGGTGGATATCAGTAGGGGAGCCACAGCTACCCAGCCGAACTTGGGCGCATTTTCGCTCACTGATGGTTGGACGTTTTGGGCCGATATTGGATTACGGGCCAGGAGCGCCTCAGCGTGATCCCGACATTTACAGAGATATGTATGACAGGCGATACCACAGCTACACACTTGAGTGGCATGCATATCCTCACAAGACCATGGCCCACTACTGCATGAGATTTCAGGAGGCCATGTTGCCCTACGTTTCACAGGACATGACCCACCCGGTATTGGAGGCGTTGACGGTTTTGCAGAACGGCTTACCTAGCCGTATTCGCCAGCATGTTCCTTTTCCCTCACCCAGGATGTCTGTGGAGCACATGATAGAGGATATTTTGCGGGCTGAGATACGCGCTGATACCGAGCCGACAGGGGCCGCTGAGAGTGATCATCAGGCACCCGTAGACGACGCTGGTATAGGGGAGCCATTATACGAGGTAGGACCCGCACCCCCAGAGGAGCCGATCCCTGCAGTTCCAGAGCAGGAGGTGCCAGCTCATGAGGCCGAGGAGCCGGCGGATGCTCAGGGTGACCCGGAGGCCGGAGACCCAGATGAGGATGATGTTATGATCATACCCGGAGATCCACCAGCCGATCCCATTATCATCGATATTTCTAGTGACGAGGAGGATGATATTGAGGAGATGCCAGCTGACCCGCCAGCAGATCCCATTGCCATCGACATATCCAGTGACGAGGAGGTCGATGACGAGGATATGGAGCAGGCAGGATGGTTTGAGGACCAGGAGGATCTAGCTGACGATCCAGAGGAGATTCTTTTCGACGACGGAGATTGGGAGACCGACTCCGACACAGCTGCCTAGAGGACGATAGAGATCGCTATTTTGATTGTCCATGTACATTTATTTTGACCTTAGTACTGACATGTACTTGCTTATTTCTTTCTAGATGATAGGCTTGTACTGATGGAAAGTGGTAGCCACTTCCATCGCCATTCTTTTTGGGTATATGTATGATGGTGAAGTGTTAGACACTCCCATTACTATTTTTTTGTCCATGTATATAAAATATTATGAAACAGATATGTATTTACAGTACTGTATGAACAATGTACCTATTGTAAATATACAGGAAACAGTTCAATACCATGTTATGTTATGATCCCGAGAATCATGCTATGATATGATACGTTATGATTATGTAAGCCATGATACAATATGAACATGATAAGAATGATTATGTTACGATTCGATGTGTTATGATACGGTACATGATGAAAGAAAGGATATTACTAGTTCGATAATATCTTTTCTTATGATTTAATAAGAAATAAAAGATGGTACGACCTCGCAGAACAATGCCTGTGAACCAGAATCCACCTGCACCGGATCTAGCAACTGTTGTAGTAAATTTGCAACGACAGTTACTTGAACAACAGCAGGAGACAAATAGACTCCGGGAGCAGTTAGCTCAGATCCACCAGAGACCTCAGGCTAACAAGGTTCCCCCTCAGAATGTCAGAGTACCTCCAGTAGTACCCCCGGTACCTGATATTCGACCAGAGGTTCAGCCAGAGGTCCCAATAGCACCTGTAGAAGCACAAGCAAACTTACCTCCAGTACGGGAAGATTTACTTTATGAGAGGTTTAGGCGGATGAAAGCGCCAGAATTTGAGGGACCAACAGATCGGATTGCCGCTGATAATTGGTTAATTGACATCCAAGTTATTTTGGATTTTATGCGGCTGACTGAGCAGGAAAAAGTTCTATGTGCTTCCTTCGCTCTCAAGAAAGACGCTAGACACTGGTGGATGACCGTCCAGATGCGTCGTGATGTTACAACTATGAGTTGGCAAGATTTTGTGTCAGAATTCCGGACAATGTACTTTAACAGAGAAATCTTGGCAGCCCAGCAAGATGAATTTACTAGTTTGAGACAGGGATCGATGACGGTAATGGAGGCTGTCAATAAGTTTGAACAGTTAGCCCGATTGTGTCCGGAATTGGTGCCCAGTGAGACAGAAAAAGTCAGATTAATGATGAAAATGTTCCGGTCAGATATCGCCAAGCAAGTCAGTGCTGGTGAAAGTCCACCTACTCGAGTGTCCGATTGTATAAGTCGGGCCATAAGAGCAGAATATTGGAATAACCGAGACAAAGAAGAACGGGCTCAGTTTTTTAAAGCAAGGAAGGAAGAAAAGGCCATGGGGAAGCAGATACAACCCCGTCAAAATTTTGAAGTGAATCAGAAAGGTCAACCCCGTAATTTTGCTCAAGGCTCTAAACAGTTCGGAAGGAATAAACGAAAGGAAAATTCTTCTGGCCAGAGTCAGCAAAGGAATTACCCTCAGAAAAAGATTGTTCGTGGGAATGAGGGAAATAACAACAGCTACCCAGTGTGTACTAAGTGCGGGAGGAAACACCCGGGAATATGCCGGATGGGATCAAATGCTTGTTACCTCTGTGGCAAAGAAGGCCATTTTGCAAAGAACTGCACTTTGAGCACCCAAGGCCAGAATCCCTCATATCCAAGCCGGAACCCTAACAGCCAGTTGCATGCAGTCCAAGCAAAGCTCGAAGGACCTTCGATCGCTCAGGGCAGATTAGAAGCTCCTGAACCGCAAGCCAGAATCTACGCCTATACAAAGGGAGATGCAGAAGCTGGGACTTCGCATGTGGTGACAGGTCAGATTTCTATTGCCACCTATGATGCAATTGTCCTATTTGATTCTGGTGCCACCCACTCGTTCATATCGTTGGAATTTGCTCAGAAGATAGGAAAAGGTGTGGATAGTCTAGAACAACCTTTTAAAACATCTCTGCCATCCGGAGAAATTTTGTGGTCCAACTTTTGGATACGAAACACATCCGTAGGATTTTGTGGCAGAGAATTATATGTAGATCTCATCGCAATCAAGCTTCAGGATTTCGATGTGATCTTAGGGATGGACTTTTTGAGTAAATACAATGCCAAGATTGACTGTCGGAAGAGGTGCGTGACGTTCAACCCTTACGGCGAAGTAGAGTTCAACTTCTATGGTCAGTCTCGGAGCCCAACAACTCGATTCGTTTCCGCAATCAGGGCTTGGAAAATGTTAGCTAATGGTTGTCAAGGATATTTAGCTAACATGGTGGACAAGGATCAAGAAATGGAGCGGACACCGGAAGATGTTCCCGTTATTAAGGAATTTGTAGATATTTTTCCGAAGGATTTGCCGGGACTTCCGCCAGAAAGAGAAATCTCTTTTGAGATTGAATTGTTGCCTGGAGCTGCACCAATTTCGAAAGCCCCTTATCGTATGGCACCAGCTGAGCTGAGAGAACTTCAAGTACAGTTACAAGAACTGCTCGACAAAGGATTCATCCGACAAAGTTACTCTCCGTGGGGAGCACCCGTTTTGTTCGTCAAGAAGAAGGATGGATCATTTCGAATGTGCATCGATTACCGTGAGCTAAACAAGATTACGATCAAGAATAAGTATCCTCTTCCAAGGATTGACGATCTTTTCGATCAACTACGAGGAGCAGTGGTGTTTTCAAAAGTCGATCTACGGTCAGGATACCATCAGCTCAGGATTAAGGAGGCAGATATCTCCAAGACCGCATTTCGCACACGATATGGGCACTATGAGTTTTTGGTTATGCCCTTTGGATTAACCAACGCTCCAGCCGCCTTTATGGATCTTATGAACAGAGTATTCAAGGAATATTTGGACAAATTTGTCATCGTTTTTATTGACGACATCTTGATTTACTCAAGGTCCAAAGAAGAACATGCGCAACATCTTAGGTTGGTGATGGAAACGTTGAGAAGAAATCAGCTTTATGCTAAGTTCACAAAATGTGAATTTTGGTTGGAGAAAGTTCATTTCTTGGGACATGTTGTGTCGAACGAAGGAATTTCTGTAGATCCTTCAAAAGTGGAAGCAGTAAGCTTATGGCCGGTACCCAAAAGTGTTACGGAAATAAGAAGTTTTCTTGGGTTAGCCGGATACTACCGACGATTCGTTGAGGGATTTTCCAAGATTGCTGCTCCACTTACAGCCCTTACACGAAAAGATAAGAAATATGAATGGACTCAGAAATGTGAAGAAAGTTTCCAAGACCTCAAGAAAAAGTTAACAAGTGCACCCGTGTTAATTATCCCTGATGTTGACGCGGGCAATTTTGTAATTTACAGTGATGCTTCCAAGAACGGATTAGGAGCTGTCCTGATGCAAAATAGGAAGGTGGTAGCCTATGCGTCAAGACAATTGAAGAATCATGAACGGAACTATCCTACACATGATCTGGAGTTAGTAGCAGTAGTTTTCGCATTGAAGATCTGGAGACATTATTTGTATGGAAACAAATGCGAAATCTACACTGACCACCAGAGTCTCAAATATATTTTTACTCAGAAAGAGCTCAACATGAGACAGCGTAGATGGCTGGAACTAGTGAAGGACTACGATTGCGAGATCCTTTATCACCCTGGAAAGGCAAACAGGGTAGCAGATGCTTTAAGTAGGAAATCCTCGGGCATGTTAATGTCTATCGAAGCGTTTCCAAAGCCACTACAAAAGGAGATTTCTGAGTTCAACCTGGAAATGATCACGGGAAAATTATCTTCTCTGACTCTTCAGTCCGATCTATTGGAATCCATCAAGGCGCATCAAGGAAAAGATTCATTTTTGCTTAAGGCACAACTCTTTAGCGGAAAGAACAAGGAGTTCAAGACCTCTGCCGATGGCACTATCTACTTCAAGGAAAGGATCTGTGTTCCCGATTTTGAATTTTTGAAGGATCAGATCATGTCAGAGGCTCATAAAATGCCATACTCGGTACATCCAGGAGCGTCCAAAATGTACAAGGATCTTCGAGAGAACTTTTGGTGGCCAAAAATGAAGAACGAAGTAGCAGAATACGTGTCAAAATGCCTAACTTGCCAGAAAGTTAAGGCTGAACACCGACATCCTGGAGGAGAATTACAAAAAATAGAGTTCCCTGAATGGAAATGGGAGCAAACTACTATGGATTTTGTAGTTGGATTACCCAGGACGGTGAGTGGAAATGACACAATTTGGGTTGTGGTGGATAGATTGACCAAATCAGCCCACTTCATTGCAATTAAAGCCACCTTTTCAGTGGAAAAATTGGCTGAAGTATACGTATCTCAGATTGTTAGGCTGCATGGAGTGTCAAAATCGATCATTTCAGACCGTGACGGGCGTTTTACCTCTCGATTTTGGACCAGTGTCCACAACGCTATGGGGTCAAAACTAAAGTTCAGTACAGCTTTTCACCCCCAAACTGATGGCCAGTCGGAACGAACAATCCAAACATTGGAAGATATGCTGAGATCATGTGTTTTGGATTTCAAAGGAAACTGGGATCAGAAGTTGCCATTGATCGAATTTTCTTACAAACAACAGTTATCACGCTTCGATTGGTATGGCACCATTTGAAGCCCTTTATGGAAGAAAATGTCGATCTCCCATCCACTGGCAAGAAGTTGGTCAGAAGCAACTGCAAACAACAGACTTCATCAAGAAAACCTCTGAAGATATCAAGAAGATCAAGCAGAGACTCGACATAGCTTTCAGCAGACAGAAAAGTTATGCCGATAAACGTAGAAGGCCATTGGAATTCCAAGTTGGAGATGCCGTGTTCATTAAGATTGCTCCTATGAAAGGAGTAATGAGATTTGGCAAAAAGGGGAAGCTCAGTCCAAGATATACAGGACCATTTGAGATCCTTGAAAAGATTGGGAAAGTAGCTTACAAGCTTGCTTTGCCACCAGAATTAGCTGCAATGCACGATGTATTTCATGTGTCAATGTTGAAGAAGTATGTACCAGATCCGTCGCATGTGCTTAGTCAAGAACCAGTGGAAGTTCGAACGGATTTGACATATGAAGAAAAGCCAGTTCGCATTCTGGATCGAGAAGAGAAGGTCCTAAGAAATAAAACAATTCCCCTGGTTAAAGTATTATGGCGCAACCATAAGGTTGAAGAAGCCACCTGGGAATTGGAAGACGAGATGAGAAAGAACTACCCCGATCTATTCTAATTTTCGAGGACGAAAATTTTTAAGGGGGGTAGATTGTAATAACTAAATTTTTACGATCTTACGTTCTCTTGTAAAGAAACTTATGTTATGTTTTAAAGGTATTTATGAGAAACCTGAGACAAGGTTTTTGTGTGAAATTTTAAGTTCTCACGATACTATGAGACTTGAAAATAATTGCTTAACTCAGAACGTATCATTTTGAGTCAAAAGAATAGAAAATTTTACGTCTGCATGATTCTGCATGACGGTCAAAGTTTGACTTAAAAAGTCAAATTTGACCTAAAAAGTCAACAGTTGACTAGAAAAGTCAACCATGTGATAATACTGTTTTATGAACAAGCAGTATGGAAAATATACTGCGAAAAAAATCATGTTCCAGACAAGATAGCAAGAGTAAGATTTAAAATCACCCTAGAAAAATCAAGCACATAAATTTGGGGTATCTTGGGCCAAAGGACTTCAAATTACAAGAAAATTTTTATACAGTCAAATTTTACGCAGATAAATTTTGGACTGCAGTGTAGTGATAAAATACTGTTATTAATAGTTAACAGTATTGAAAATATTTATGTTAGCATGATATTGGACTGCCTATCATGAAAAAGGGCCAAACAAGCCTTAAAAGCTTGATTACATCATCTAAAACCCCAATTATGACATCATCAAGGGAAGAAAAAATAAAAGAAATTTTTGGGATAATATTGGATCATTCTAGTGCATGGTGGCCGGTTCTATTGGGGCCAAAATTTAATTAAATTTTCCCAAGGACTTGAAGGAAAAAGGAGAACAAAAGTTATTTGCAAAATAGTCCCAAAAATTCACCTATAAATAGGCCTTGTGGGGGGCGGTTTTTGGCTGGAAAAATCAGAGAAAAACAGCCAAACTCTTGCCAATTTCTCCCTCACAAAATTCGGAAATCAGAGAAGAGAAAGGAGTGAGTGAAATCAAAAATTTTCTTGGGGTTTTGTTCCTAAAGGTTCGGTTTTGCACTAGGGAAAAACCAAGGGCAATTTAGAAATTTTTTTAGGTCTTTTGGGGTGTGAAGCAGAGGGAGAAAGGGAGAAAGGAAAGCTGAAATTTTGGGGCCAAACTTTGGTGAAGAGTTCGGCTTGGAGAGGAGCAACCAAGGAGATCAACCAAAATTTTTTTTTGGGTGCCTTTTGGTGGTGTAGCCGTGAGCCAAGGGAGCTAGGGGGGAGGAGGAGATTTTGTGACCAAACTTGACTTTGGTCTAAGGTAAAATCTAGAGCCCTAACTCTCTTAATTGAGTTCGAATTTAAGGTAAAAAGATGATTCAATTTGGTTGTAAGGACATAAGTCCATTTCCCCATTTTATGCCCTAAGTTAGTAGTATGTGCTTGATTTGTAGATCTAAGGGTGTATGGTTCAAATTTTTGCATGATTTGTGTTTATTTATGGTTGATTTTCATGCTTGAATGCTTAGGGTTGTGTGTCCCCTGATTTGGTCAGAAAATCTGCCCTAGGGCAGTGCTTGAAGCATGTTGATTTAAAAAGCAAAGTTAGGGTTAATGCAAACTTGGGCTTAAGGCTTTTGAATTTAGTTTGCAATGGATTCAATTGGACAATTTAATGGTTCATGCAGGACGTTAGAAACGCTGTGTGTTTGCCCTATAGGCTCCCGAAGTGTTCGGTTGAGGTAGATTTCACGAAATAGGACGTAAACCGGTTTAAGCAACCGAAACTGCCAATTCGGACTCAAACTGGCCAGTTTCGGGAAAATAAGAATTAGAGGGCCTTAGAGGCCGAATTGGGTAAATCTTAAAACACGAAAGTTGCTCGGAACGATTTTTCCTAGAGGACAACATGGGCAGAATTTAAAAATGAGGCTCCAATGGTCTCCGTTTTTACAAAAACCCGTGGCTGGTCTGCCCAGACCCAGTTTTCAGGATCAGCCAGTTTCAAACAAAAACTGACGCAAATATAAGCAGAACTGGATTTTTTGTAAAACACGAAAGTTTTAGCATTTTTCGAGAGCTACAACTTTGGTGAAGACAAGTTTTTCAAATTCCGAATGGATTTATAAACTGGTATTGTTTTATGAAGAGTGTGCAGGGAACCAAAAATTCCTGCACATGAGTTTTACAAACAGTTTTCGAAAAACTGTATTTTTGCTTAAAACTGTCCCAAAGGCAGTTCTCAATCTTAAATGACCTTTATAAAGATTTGTTTTGAAGATTTGAAATGGTTACAAAAATATTAAAGAGATTTAAAGCTATATTTCTTAAATAGTAAAAAGATAAGAAAATGGACAGAATTTGTAATCAAGCCAAGGTTTTGAGGAAACCTAACATTTTATCAAGAACCTAGCCCAAGAGATTATCCAACGTAATCTCTTAAAAGAAATAATTAAAGAATAATTATTCCCAAGCAGTTATATGGCTATTTTGTGACCAAATAAGATATCTAGTACTAGGGGACATACAACTAGAATTTCATTGGCATGTTGGATAGGACACCAACATTGCATAATAAGAATTAGACTCTTACCTAAGTCCCTATTCAAGCAGGACAAGGCCTGCAGCTGTGCCCAGTAAGAGAACAGCCTCAAGAGGGACACAGTGAGAGAGGTAAGTGCAACTCCGCCTACAGCATGGGCATTTTAAGTTGTAATATGATATACGAGATTATGTGTGTTATGTGCTATGATTTACTATATCAAGTAGATAGCATGACTGAGAAATAATTACAAGTTATATTCATGTGACATTATGAAGCATGTTCACAAATAATAAGAACAAGGTCAAGATGACAAATAAGTATAATGGCAAGCAAGCTTGCCTGTGACGTACCGACCCGTCCAAGGTCGGGTAGAACTGTGGGTTGAGTTGGAAATGGTTTGGCCGCCCCAACCACTCCATAGTTGCGCGCCCGGTACGGTCACTCATGATAAGGGGCCCATAAGCAAGTTAAGGAATGAAAGTATGTTAAGAGAGCATGATAAAATAAGCATAATAAAGCATAATTGAATCATGCATAATTAGAATGTGTTATGATAGGCTGTGCTAAGTTTATAGTTATTTATGTTGCGGTTAAATAGTTGTACTTGCTGAGCGAAAGCTCACGCCTTATGTCTATGCTGTAGGTAAGCAACCTACTGGCGCTTGTTGATACAAAATGGTGGAGTTGGCGGGGGCAACTGTGAAAGAAGGGATAAGCCGCTACGTCTTCCGTAAATTTATGTTTAATATTTTATGTTTATATTATTCCAAACAAGTACTCCTATAGTAGAAAAAAAAAAAAAATTCCACTATATTTGTTAAATAAGTAAGTATGTAAAACAAGTTATGTATGTATGTACGGTAACGGTCCGTGCTAGGCGGGTCGTTACAATTATATTATTATCATAAAGTACAATGTTTGATTTTACACCGTAAAAATAGTGTACTACACTCTATATTGTTTGTTTGTTACTGTATTGTATTGAGGATTAAGCCTTTGAAAGATAAAATTTAGATCATGATTCCGACCTCGCTTGACTTTGGTCTCATAGTTGAAGTCAGGGTCAAGATTTAGAAGCAATGTCGAGTTGTATTAAGGACCGTGGATTAGATTTGGACCAAAGACAATGTTGGATCAAGATTCAGACCGAAGTCAGAATCAAGATATTAGATTGGTTTTCAAAATGGGTCTGCAGTTGATGTCATGCTTCAGGACCGGTGATCATTGCCTAGGCTTCTCATGTGGCCCTTTAAAAGTCTTAAATTGCCGGTTGGCGGGTTCAAAAGTCAAATGACCATTCTACTCTTTAGTATTAAAAGTTTATGCTTGGTAAGTATGGTTGTATTTTATGCTCTTAATTTGACTTAAAATAATCATTATACTTGTCATAAGTCAATGGATCAGTTTTATATTAGGGCTGGCAATTCGTGTTCGTGGGCTGGGTTCGGGCCAGTACAATTACGGCACGACACGATAAGTATGAGCACAAACACAACACGATTAATAAACGGGCCAGGAACCTAAACACGAACACGAACCGTTTAATAAACGAGTAGTACGACACGACACGCAAACACGATTATTTAACGGGTCACGACGGGTTGACAAGAAAACAAAACGGTTATGACCCATTTAACACGAAAAACCTGTTTACGATCCATTTAACACAAAACGGGTTTCTGACCCATTTAACACAAAAATTTTGGATTAAAAATCACTTAAATTCTAAATTCACTAACACAAGAAACTCATCATATTCATATAAAATATAAATCTAACAACTAGAATTATCAAATATGCATCATGATTAAGACAAACATTTCTTAGAATAAAACATAAGTCTAAGTTGTAATTGGTGTCCATATACAAATCACCACCTAAATAAGTCTCAAATTGTTACATAATCAAGATCCAAAATATTAAGAGAAACATCAAAAGACAACAAAATCTTAAAGCAAAAGGAAATGCTTTGTTACTTGAGAATGAAAGTATCATAGGTTCCAACTCCACAATTTGGAAAGTTGAAGTTCAAATTTGAAAAATGTAGTTTCAAAATGATGAGTAAGTTTTACTGTTTTACATCCTAATAAATTTATGTCTTTGTTAACTATAAGATTACCCTAATACCCTAATCTAAATATATATACATAATTAGGTTTACTATTTTATATTATTAACTAGTTAACTATAACTATAATTCATTTACTATTTTATATTATTAACTAGTTAATTACAAGATTATTATTTTATATCAGAAGCAACCTCTCCGTAACTTCTGATTTATGTTGTCTCAGTAGTGAAAATTCTTCAATAGTTGTTTTCTGGTCTTGTATCAAACACACAAATGGGCCTATACTTGTTATAAAAGAGCTTTAGAATAGTTTGAAAATTCTAACATAAACGTGTTAACCATGTTAACCCGTTTTCAACCCGTTTATTTTCGTGTTGAACGTGTCGACCCAATTTCGACCCAATTATTAAACGTGTGGTCCAAACTAATTTATTACGTATCATTCTCGTGTCATGTTACCGTGTCGTGCCTGAAATTACCGGCCCTATTTTATAATGATCCTAGAGTAGAAAAATAAATGAAATATAGCATCAGGATTGTGCATTGGAAGACAAAAAATATGAACAATTCTAGAAATCAAACTCATGTTGCAATATAAAAATCCTCAACCAAATGACATTCTTTGCTATTTTTCTCCCATTGAATCGATGTAGGTGTGGACACACCTTTAGGGTTTCTTCAATTAAATTTGTAGACTTCTTCTCCTTACAACCATAAGAGTGCTAAAAATTAATTATTCTCTGAAGTCCTCAAAAGCCTCCAGTTTTGCCTCTTGTAATCCAAGTCTAAATATCACCTTAAGAAATCTATTTATAGTAGGAATCTGTTTAATTTTTATTTTAAATAATCTTAGTATTAATCAAGTTTCAGTTTTAAAATAATTAATAATATAATACATTGAAATAAAGGAGGAAATTCGGGTGATTGTGACTATTAATGTATGAGGTTCACATATTGTCCCCTACAGGGTGGTAATCGAAAATTTTGGATAGATAAAGTTATTAATATTTAACAGGCGGGGATACAACATTCTAGTCTATAAAGGAAACCATTGCTACCCAAAAATATATATATATATATATATATCATGTCTAACTGTCAACCATATCAAATTCTGTAAATTAATATCATAATACTATATCCAAATGGTCGGATTGTTACCCTTCTTCCCACTCCGCCTAATTAATTACTCACAAAGAAACCCACACCCGCCCCACCCCCACCAACCGAATTCGTATAAAATATATAGTGAAAGAATACTACTAGCGCCTAAAAATCGAAATTTTTAAAGCTTTTCAAATAATCAACCTTAGAGCTATTTATATTCCATACCAAAATGAAATAAATATAGGAAAACAAAAAGTTGAAAGCACGAACATCCTTCTATTATATATAATTAGATCTTGATATGTCTGACAGTTATAATAATCATATAGTATGATACTTTTTAGATTTTGGTGCAAAAAAATAAGTCTCATTGCAGATGAAACATCTCGTTAATTTTTTCTTTCCAAAGTTTTTTCTGTTGCGGAGAAACTTCCATGGTCTTTTCTTCTTGGGAAAGAACTTGTTTCTTTTTAAACCTTTCTTTTTTTTTGAACTTCCTGGTCCTGTGTCGTGGTTTAACAGAACATGAAGCACACGTACATCCTGGAGTAGGATTGGAGGGACATTTGGTGTAAAGTTCCTTGTTAATACAGACTTTATCCAGAGTCTTCGTCTGCCTCATATATTCTTGGAGAAATTTGTTCTGAGAGCAAATGTTATGTTATCCAATAAAAAAAGTTACCAGTACTGTTTTGTACCTGGATAGAAACCCATCCTTATATGTAGATTATATATAGAGATATGGGGCCTATGAATATATATATATATATATATATCCACTTTATTAATTTTTTTTTAAAAAAACTCAAATTTAAAACCTGAGACCTAAGACTGATTTTTTTTCCTAACTGTTGAGCCGCTCCGCTACCAACGAAGTGTAAATATATATATATACACACACACACACACACACAGTAGTTGGTGTGAATTTACTTATACCATACTCATAGTATGTGTGTTAGAATCATGATAGCTTTATTAATTATTTGTAAGAAAGTTATCCTACTTATCCGTAAAATGAAACAGTATAGATCCATACTATACTATTTTCACGATCACTATTTTTTCTTCTGACATGATTGACATTTTAAATTAGAATACCATAAATTAAATTTTTTATGAACTACAGTAAAAATAAATATCTTTAATAATATAAGAACGGAAAAAAAGATTTATTTATTTTTAATTAACTATTGTTCGATAATTTCAAATTTTAATGGTGCGTTAATAGTATATCGTAATTAATAAATTATACTACGAAAATTATAGAGTGGATAATTTGTACTTTATAATAAAAATAGTTTTAAAGTCAGCAACTTATGTATCATATACGCAACTAAAGTATGTTTTCAAAAAGTTAAAAAAGATCTAAAAAAATTTATAGCTTCGTTTGGGCATGATATATTTTTTTTTGGTTATGGATAATAATTGAAAATAAATTTTTCATAACAAAATAATATAGCTCTGTATGGACATTTTTTTTTTGTTTTTTTTTGTTTTTTAAGTTATGTTCTGCACTTTGGCCTCCATAATATTTGTATTAATATGAAGGGAAAAAAGAATTCTAAGGGAAATAATTTTAAGGTACATAGAAGGAATTTAAAAATAATAATTAACATTAGGGGATCAGAAAGAGAGTAATCCGATAACATTCTTGGAGGATATATATTTAAAAAAAAGCATCATAAAGAAATTATATAAATTTTTTTTGCATAATTACTGTTACAGTTAGGGTGTCTCGGAATAGTTTATGAATCAATAATTTGTCAATAATTTAATGAGTTAAATCTTTTGGTTTAGAATTCAACAAGTGAAGTGAAAGAATAATAATAAAAAAAAAGGAATTCAGAAAAAAAGGGGAAAAAAATGTGAATGGCTATTCACGAAAAAAAGGCAAAAAAGAATAGAGAATAGTAAATGGTTAGTGACAATGTCAAATACGTAAATATGAATGGTGAGTGGTGATTTGCCTTTCTTTTTTACATTAAAAGAAAAATGAAGGGAGAGTGGTGATTTGTTTTAATTTACTGTATTTTTGCCTATCTTTTGATAGAAAAAGTAGACACATGTCCTTTGCATAAATAAGGAGTATCAGAGTGAGAGAGTATGAGGATACACCACTGGGCTCTGAGAGAAGAAAGAAGGAGAGAGAGAGAATCAGAGGAAGACAAAAAAAAAAAAAAAAAAAAAAAAAAAAAAAAAAAGGACGTTGGTAATCTATAAATTATTAAAAAAAAAAAAAAAAAGAAGAAGAAGAAGAAAACGACAAATTAGAGGAACGAATTTTTTGAACAGTAGAAGGGGAGAAATTGCGCTTTATAATAAAGTAATAGATATATGTGTGTGTGTGTGTATAAATTAACACTCGGATATGCATAACTTACTCTCGGGCATGTAAGAGTTCGATAATTGGATGAGGGCTTTTTCTAATTTATCCTCGTGATCATGAAATGCTGTGGCGAAATAACTTTGAAAAGGAAAATTTTTTTTCTATAACTTTACATAGAAATGCGAGGATAAGCTAGACTTGATGAATTATTATACATTAATTAACTGCCTCTTGCGCTTATGATATCGCCAAAACAAAAGAAAGAATATATATATATATATAATAATTATTATTATTTAATCTGATATATAGTTAATTATTTAAGTTAGTGTACGTTGGGTCAGACCCATGATCTTTATTAGCTATTGGTCGCTTTATTATGGTGGTTTTCAGATTATTAATTAGGTGCAATTGCAAATCCAACACAATTAGCAACCAAAAGAATATATTTTATATATATATATATATATATATATCATTAGGATAATAATCTTATGGTATCTCTATATATGATTCACTAAGCAAATCCAGATGCATGGGAATGGGTCAATTTACATGCATGGACGACCTGTCCTGTATTTGTTAACTTAATTACGTTGATTGAACTCTTGAAGAATATTTTTTTTAGTGACAAATTATATTATATGATAGAATATAGTAGGTTCCTTATACTACACGTCCAATATTGATAAATTAGATGAGCACCTTGGTTTAAACTTTTGAATTGATTATATTAATGAAGGCGCATATTTAATTAGAGTTAACTTAATTGCAGGGTACTCGATTTTTTAAAAATATATTTTGGCTTTATAGGTTTTAAATTTCGAGCTAATTTGTCTTTTTTGTTACTTCTTTTATTAAAAGTGGGGCACTTGGTGCGCGATTGCCATCCTTACAATTGTCAATCTAATTGGAATGTGCTATTTTGATGTTTATTAGTTGTTTTCAGTGACTTGTTTATTTACTGTTTGGAGTTTTACTTTCGGGTTTTTTTTTGATTAAGAGTATTACAAGACACCTTTATTTTTTCAGTAATGGGAGATCCAATAGGGATTATTTTAGAAGTTTAGCTTTAACTTCGTTTTTCTTTGCTCTTTGTTAATTGAGTTATAATTTTCTTCTTCTTTATTAGAACAAAATTATTAAAAATCTTTAACACGGTTACTTTCCAGTCATTTTTTGTTTGTTTTATTAATCGTTAAATATGTTAGAAATAATAATAATAATAATAATAATAATAATAAAAGAATTCGGAGAGAGAGAGAGAGAGATTGTGGATGTATACGTGTTTATGTTAGAGTGGTGAGTTATCATATTACACACACACTATTTGGAAAAATGAAAAGTGGATCAAAACACACACATATTTGGAATAATGAAAAAGTGGATCAAAAGTTGGGGGATCAAATGAGGTCATCCTACTTGAAAATTAACATTAAGACGAGAATTATTCACTCTTGATATATATAGATACACACACATACATATATACGTATGTATACATCCATTTTAAAAGAACCTAAAGAAAGTGTAAATATATATATACACACACACATATAAGGCATTTTAAAAGAGCCTACAGAAAGTATAGAATATGTAGCTATTGGGAAGTATCTCCAAGCATAGACTTAATTAGGGTTGTTGAGTGCATCAATATATGTGTGTGTGTGTATATATGTCTCCAATTTATATAACAATGATCCCCAAAGTGCAAAGGTTTTTTTATTTTTTATTTTTTTAATAGATAACGCAGACGGTTACGTGGAGAACCAACAAGCTTTGTAGCATGATTTTAGAGCAGACATCCTCTGTAGTGGTTTCCGTGCAGATTAACTTTTGTGTTTTAAATAATTGGAAACTTACTCATTATATCTTCAACGCAATTTTCTCATTGGGTTTCTTTGTCATGACTCATGCATTTCATTGGTATGGCACCACTAACATGATCCGTTTTTTTATTTTTTATTTTTGAGTTTGGCTTGCATCAGCTTGCACAAAATTGATCAGGGACTATAGATCTCTAAGGTTTTTTAGTTAATTTTATTTTTTATTTTTGAATAAAAGAAAGAAAGAGAGGAAAAGTTTACATTAGAACACTTGTAACACATACATTTCAATAAAGTTTATATCTATATAAAACTCTTATCTCATAGCAAACTCGATCCCTAAATTAGGATAGGATTAAAGTAGTCATACATTGAAAAAAAATTTGCAAAGCCAACTCAAAATCGAACCCAAAATAAGAAATTGTAGTAAATAGTATTTTCATGAAAATAATTATAATAAATGATTAAATTTTAAAATATTTAAAGTAAATTAAAAATTTACTCAGTAAATAAAAACTTACCGAGTAAAATAAAAATTACAACGTGAACAAAATATTTGTAAGAATAACTTATTTATCTATAAATTTTTTATTTACTTCTTTCTTTCAATAGTGTCTTTGGATAATTCATTCATTGTATATTATCTTTCAATACAATACAATATATGTTTGGATATGATCTCGTATATTCCATGCTAAAACAACTCTATCTAAATAGTAAATGAACTTAAAACACAATTCATCAATTCATTTTTTCTACCCACTTTGATTAATTACATCACATACTCTCTCTCATACCAATATACATTAGAATAATTATTCAAATGTAAATAATCCAAATACACATTACATTTGAATACAACTTATAAAGAGAATATCCAAACACATATTGTATTCTATATAATTGCATTGGAATACAATACAAAATGAATCAATGATCCAAACGAACAATTAAAATAATTCACATCAAAATAAGCAACATATGTGAGGAATTGACGCGTGGCACAATGGAAAATGAACCGATCGTGACTGTATATCTTATTATATAGTGCACTTGCTTATATATCAGTAAAGTGGAAACTCGCAAGTTGAGCACTTGTTTAAATATGCAGCTTCTAATGCTAGGGTCAAGCTTTAAAAGATATCAGCATGCTTTTGTAGATGGGGTTAGTACTCCAACAAGACAAAAAAAGAAAAAAAAAGAAAAGAAAAAAGGACAACAATTATTAACTAGTACATTTATATCATAATGGACGCCATATATATTATTGGTAGCTAGGTGCAGATATCAAATGCATTTTTGACATGTATATGTTTATACATATACATACAAAAGATTTGTGAATTGTATAGTTATAAGTTGATTTGATTGGAATATTAACTCAAACTTTATAATTAGTATTCCTATTTTTTATTGAGAAACTTTGTTAGTGCTCTTGCTTTCTTATTTTTCTTCCCTAGATATTTTATTTCTGACCGTAAAAATAATGCTTATTCAAAAGAAGGAGTACTTCTTTATATATTAATCATTAAAAAAATTACTTAAAAAAAATTACCCAAAAAAAAATCATTAAAAAAAATCTATGATAGTAGCTGGTATAGAGAGGTACATGTCATGCATAATTGCATGCATATCGGAACAACTGGAGATCGAAATGAAATCGGATAAGAAAGAGTGTGGAACGAATATGTATCATATTCTAGTAGAAGGAAAAAAAAAAAAAAAAATTAAGATTCTCTTTTGTTTTGTTTTGTTTTTTTTAATATGTCGTTTATACACTGTGCGTGTGTGGGGCAACGTGTACTGTGCCTTATGAAATCACGTGATCAAGTAAAATGTGTAAAGTTTTGATTCTTGAATATTGTATGTTCGTTCATGTAGATTGACATTTTAAATAAATCATAATTTTCGGATTCTTAATTACTTGTTGTTTACTCATTTTTTAAACTATTATGACCTTATAGAATACTCTTTCTAGTTTAGATAGTTTGTAAAAGTAAAACCTCGTTCTTATTTAGGCATCTCCAAGATAAATGTCTCTCCCTGATGATAGTTCTCTCTCTCTATTTCTTTCTCATTATTAAAAATAAAAAATAAAAAAAAATAAAACACTTTCTAAACTTTTTTCCAAAAAATAGAAGAAACTCTCAAAACCCTTTCCTTATTTTTCCTTTTTTGTTTTGTTTTGTTTTGCTAATAAGTCTTCACGACAATAGACTGCAGCCAGTGGCGGCAGGATTATTCAGCAATGATATAGTTTTGTCGCTAATTTCATTATTTAAAACCGTCATTGTTGTAGTGAAATCCATATTTTTCTTAACTTCATTTCTTAGATTTTAATAGATGGAAATCTTATTTATAGTCATGAAGAGAATGATCAACTGATATTAGAGCAAAATATATTAATCTTACATATAAATAAATAAATAAATAAATATATATATATATATATATATATTATATGAGCAGCGGAGCTGGGGCAGTATGTAGTCAGAGCTTAAATATTAGTATCTTTATATGTTTGCATGCATATATGTGTCAGATATCACTTGACAATTTGCATAGGACAAATTGTACTGTACTTTTATGCACAAGATGCTTATACTTTGTTCTGTAATTTCCGGATTTTATTATTTTTTAGGGGTCTGTATCTTGAAGTTGATATTTTAGGAATCATATCAAACCAGATCAATATTGAGATTCATGGAACCGTTACTCAGCAATCAATATTTCTTCTATAAGGATAATCAACATACACACACACACACATATGTACGTATATATATTCTTTTATAAGGAATTGATGCAAAATTGGCCACTAATTATTGCTGTGTGAAAGCACAATTTGGTTCTCCAATTTGTTTCAAAAAGTACTGAGACGTTTTTCACAATTTTTATTACACTTTGTATATATGGGCAGTACCGTTTCATGGAATTTGAATCTTACTTTTATGGAAAAACTGGTCGGGAAGATACGACTTCATGGCATTGGACACTATCTAGCTAACTTTTAGTATCGAATTGCACTAGAAGAAATTAGTAATAATAATTGAAAAATAAAATAAAAATAAAATAAACCGACACTGTTTGATGTGACAAAGCAAAAAACTTGTCCATTTTGGTGTTTGATGGCATCACCATTGAAGAACATAAATATTTTTTATTACGTGGATTAATATTCCAATATTATATGATAATTACGTTGTTGGTTTTGTTGGATTTGAACTCACAATATAGTTCATGAGTTTAGAATTTATACTGACATAATTTGGTTTGATGTCGACCTATGCTCAATGGTACCTGATGCTTATAAGTCAATGGAACAGTATTGATTATATAAACAGGGGTAACGCGGATATATATAAATACATATAATATATGAAATTAAAGTTATCTTAATTATTAAATTATATTTTATATACTAATAGACATGTGATGACTTGAAATTAAATAGTTATAATTACTGTTAAGCTATGAAGTTTAATTAATATACTCATAATGCAAAATCAACACGCGAATTGATCTTGTGAGTTTTTTCTTCGCCTTACTGTTAAATTATTGAAAGGTATGCGACGTTCCCTTTATAAGCTTATTATTCTCCATCTATATAATGAATTCTTGCAGTGGATGAAACTGGACGTAACCCTCATCACCTGACTCAGTGTGCAACTATATATAAATCTTTAGTGTTTTGTTTGTTTTATTTTATTTTGTGATCTTTATGTTGTTCAAAATATAGAATTACGATGTGTAATTCTTAACGATTAATTACTTGGGGGATTTTTTTTATTTAACATAATATAGGATTTTATTTCTAGAAATCTAACATTTAGGGTTAAAATTAAACCATCGAGGATATTTTTCGAATAATACGATGGCTCTAGGTGTTAGTCCTAAAAATTTATTTTCCAAGTTTTTGGGGGAATATAAACCTCAGCAATATATGGTTGATATGTAAGAATATTGAAAAGGGAGACCTTATTCACCTGAGTCGGCACCTGCCGTCCCAATCAAAGATTCCAATTTGATATGCTTATATATGAAAGAATCCCAAATGAAATAATGTATACAAACATATAATAGTGATTTTACTTATCAGCGGCCACCTCTACAGAAAATGGATTCCACTCTTCTCCCACACTCGAGAAAAAGAAAAAAAATAAAAAATAAAAAATAAAAGGGAAAGACAAAAGAAGAAAAAACTTATGGTGTGTTTGGTTTGTCGGTTGGAGTTGAAATTTTTAAGTTGTGTATACAACATATAATAGTGATTTTACTTATCAGCGGCCACCTCTACAGAAAATGGATTCCACTCTTCTCCCACACTCGAGAAAAAGAAAAAAAATAAAAAATAAAAAATAAAAGGGAAAGACAAAAGAAGAAAAACTTATGGTGTGTTTGGTTTGTCGGTTGGAGTTGAAATTTTTAAGTTGGAGTTGGTTGACTTTTCAAAAACTAGTAATAATTTTTATTGACTTTTTCTAAAAAAAATAAAACTGAGTTGAAAATTTAAGTTAGAGTTTGAAACACCAAACGGGGGCTTAAATTTAAATGAAAGGAAAAAAAAAGTAAAAAAAAAAAAAAAATCTCAATCCAGTCTCAATGGTTGACAAAACAGAATAGTAAAAGACAATAAAAGTAACAATTTAAAAAACAGATGCACTCAATCGAAAATTTGTGTCATGTAAATATCTTAAAAATCTTTTCCTATCAGACACGAAATTTAAAGGCGCTTTTCTTTCAGGATCAGTGATTATGTCTCCTCACAAGTTGTTGAATTCCTCTAATTTTTTCCAAGATCTTAAATCACAGATTCTTTGTAAACAGTGCGTGATTTCCTGAATTGACGTTCTTAGGGTACATAATTTCTTTAATATCTGCGGTCTTGACCTAGTATTACTTTAATGCTTCATATTTCGTAGAAAAAGAAAAGAAATAATGCAAATGAAATGGATATATGTATTGTCCTATCTTCCTTTTAGATCTGATGCAAATGATTTGCTTGATTTAGGAATATGTATATTATAATGTTGTGGCTCTAGTGCTCTAAGTGAAGTATGAGAATGAAGGCATCGGATGCAAAAAAAAAAAAAAAAAAAAAAAAAGCAAGTGCAATAAAGATTCCAAGTGAACATATTTGTATGAAGCTAAAGCCAAATAGGACTCAACTATCCCAACATATTATATATATAAATATATATATATATAAATATAATATATATATATATATATGAATGTCAACCACTCTCTAGCATAAGCGTGATATCCTTAGTGGAATCTACATCAGACGTCAGCAATTATTCACCGTTTAGATGCAAAATTTGTAATCATAAGAAGTACAAGTTACTGGCTAATTATTGTTTTTTATAAAATGCAAGGACCAATTTTAATATGGGTTCACTAGTGCCCAACATTACATATTAATAGATAAAATTTAGTTTATTAGTATGGAATTTACGAGCAGCTTCATTCTTCTTTAATTAATTGTATAGTGCTCAACACACCACATTTAAATCTTTCTTGTCTAATTTTAATTTTTAATTTTTAATGTGTGTCTAACAAACTACATTACACAAAACTATTTAAAAATCCCTCAACAGGGGCAATGCCTCAAAATTATTTTGTCTAATATAATTTCTTTTTTCCCCTCTATTTTTTGTAACTTGGGAAGTTCCGGTACAACTGTTCCATTATAAAAGATAGCCAAGTGCAATGCCATGCTCAGGGTTGGGGACGAAGTCAGAAATTTTGTTTAGGACGGCTTGAGTTAACTTACAATTTTGAACTACAATTAACAGTGTAATAAGTGCTAAAAATCTCATAAACTTACATAGTGAATTTTATCTATTTGAGTTTTTAAATTTGAAACAATAATATTGGATACAAGAAAAGAAATGAACTAAAAGAATATAGTTAAAGTACAACTGAGAATATAGTAAAAGTAAAAGCTAAGGAAGCAAATTAAAAATTTTGGATTGTATCAAGTATGAAATTAAACAATTTTAGAGGGGCTAAATAAGAAGGATCATATATAAAATAATTAATGGGGGCTCTATGGCCAAGTCCAAAATTAGTGAAATAAAACAACAATAATTTTGAAATTTGCAAAGTTCCATTAGCTCATCAAACTCTTTATAACATTAGATTACATACAAGATCACAACAAAACCCCAAATATCTTATGTGAAAAGTAAAAACAAAGAGAGAGAAAAGAAAAATTGGAGGACGCAAAGACAAATTAAAAATTCCATATCCCCTAGCTTTTTCCATAATTAATTTTGATTAAGCTTTAGGCTCTTGGTTGGCTTTGGAGGGGTCTTGGATGGACATGCTTATGGCAACTGAAGCCATGATAAACTTGTTCTTGTTTGTTATTTGAAGATCTGCCTTTTTCAAGTCATTATTTCCATTTGCTTCAATATCTTCAATCACTGAAATACTCCCATTAATATTATTAACTTGAGCACCCTTTATGGCCTCTGGTATCTCCTTTCTTTATTCTCTATTCCTTCTTTGTGCTTCCCCCATAGAACCGAGTAGAGCCCTATCACTATCAACACGGCTCCAAGAACACTGCCACCAAAAAAAAAAAAAAAAAAAAAAAAATCCAATAATTAAACTAATGTATATCAAAAAGTAATACAAATATATCAAATTTACTATATTATATATATAAATATATATAATACAGGATTAGGCAGATAGGTATAATTTTTACACAAGCATATCACTAACATGCTTTTACTTTATTGTTATTGTTATGTATTATCAATTCAGTGGTAGAGTCAACTTATTATTTCAGTAAAAGTGTATACTAAGAGATAAAGTTTTTAAGAAGATTTATACAGATAATCCATCTTTAATGGGGGTATGACAAGAAAAATCTAATGTTTTTACGGATAAAATTGAAAAAAATGAAAAGTCTCTGAATATGAAAGTCCCACTTAGTCATGGGTGACTCCGTCCCTGATCATCATCAATGTGATGCGCAAAAATATTTCTATTATTCTCAATATAAATAAAGGGAATAATTATATATACAGCAGAGAGCATTTTCTTGGTAAAACAAATCTAATAAAAAATGATATGCACGGGAATTATTAATCTAATTATGAATGAAGATGATATAATAAATAAAAAAAAATACCCTCCAAGATAAATCTTTTCAGCAAGGATGAAGGAGCCCATGATGGCAACGATGATCATCATCAAAGGGCTAAAAGCAGTGGCAAACACAGGCCCCCTTTTCTTCATCACTACCCCTTGTACAAAGTATGATATGCTCGAGGTAACAATTCCCTGTCCATCACCATATAGGTGTACACACACACACATACACACACACACATATACGCACCTTGTTAGATATTTATTTATATACATATACAAATATATATATTTATATATAAAACTAAATAATAGAGAGAGAAAGAGAGAGGAAATTACAGCATATGCAGCGGCAAGTAAGTTCATGTCCCACCCAATTTTCCAGACAGAGGCTTTGTGTTCCATAACAAAGGTGACTGCAATGGCCTGAAGAGTTCCTATAAAGCACACCAGTGTTGTGAGAGAAAGCTGGTGATTCTTGTACGTCTTCAACGCCTTGTTCTGTACACGAAACCGTCGTATGATTTTTGATCGGATATCTTTAAAAAAGAAACTGACCCAAAAAATAATTTATTTTTAAAATATTTTTTTCTCTAATATTTGATCACTTACTTGCAAAACAAAGAAAGAAGCCCAGGCAAGAGTGGCAATGATGAGGAAGATGGATCCGATGAACCAGTGCTTGTCTCCGGTTCCCGTCGTGTCGGTGATGTAGGATTTCCGGGGATGGACATGCTTAGACCAGACCATCTCAACTATGCGTCCTTTGTATAATGTCATCAACATTGCCCCAGCCACAGTCACCGCAGTTCCCACCACTTTTGCTTGGCATCTCACTTTCTTCATGTCTATGCTTTCCATTCTATTTTTTTTTTTTTCATCGTCACCCGAAAAAGGAGGGGGGGGGGAGGGAATTATAGTTAGTGCCATTACAAGTTTCTCAAAAAATTGTAAGTTTAGCTAAATTATAAGTTTCAAGTTTTCTTACCTGCATAAGACAGCCATAACGAAAGTCATGGCGGGAAGCATGTTGCTCATTGCACACGAGAAAGTCGGAGACGTAAATTTCAACCCGGCGTAGTAGAAGTTCTGATCGATCACCGGCCTGTACAGATAAAATTACAAGTTTTTCAAATATTGAGAAAACCTTCAAAAAAAAAAAAAAAAAGGGGTAATTAAATAAGGTCCAGCAAAAGACAACTAACCCTAGAAGAGCCAGCGTAAATATTTGCATGAAAACTGGGAGAGTTATCTTGGGTTGTGCTTTCCTGAAAGAAAGAGAAACCAAGATGAGAAAAGTGGTTCAGATCCTCTGTCTTATTTTCCTGTCGTTCAACTGTAATTATGATACCTTTCGAAAAAGATGGCGAAAGGGGCGATGACAGCTGTAGCGATGGCGTGGCGGTAAACCACGAGGACGTAGTGGCTCATGCCGTGGTTGAGAGACACCTTAGTGATGATGTTCATGCCGGCGTAGCCGAATTGCAAAGAGATCATGGCAAAGTAGGGTTTTGAGACCTCAAGGAAGTTACTTAGCTTCTCCATTTTTTGCTGAAAATTGGCGGAATAAGAAAGAAAGTGTATTTAAATTCCCAGAAAGAAAACAGGAAGGACAGAGGGAGAGAGGAAGAACGAAGAGAAAAGTTGTGTTTTTCCTGAGAGAATCCTTTGGTGCCTCACACATATTTATATCAGATTTTGAGGGGTCTATAGGCGGTATAAACATACGTAATATTCTCTCTCCCTGCTCTCACACTCTCTCTCTCTCTAAGCGTCATCATTTGACTGTAGCAGACTGTCGTTTTCATGGTTTCTCTTGTTTTTTTCTTACCACCCACTTACTATATGCTATGTGTTTGTGTTCGAAGAAAGTGAGGCTTTCCTCTTTTTTTTTTTTACAATTATTTTTCCTACTTTTCCTTTCGCCGAGTAAATTAAAAAATATATATTTAAGCGATTTCAGTGCAATTCTTCTCACTCTCTCTCTTCTTTCTTTCTGACGTCCTATGGAGCAAATATACGTATATATATTTATTTGTTTTAATGAATATGCAAATGCAGGAGGAATCCAAATAGATTCCAAACCAGTACTGCTTTATTTAAAACCAAAAATGAAAAGAATGGGTATGCAAATGCAGGAGGAATCCAAATAGATTCCAAACTCCAAATAGATTCCAAACCAGTACTGCTTTATTTAAAACCAAAAAGGAAAAGAATGGGTATGCAAATGCAGGAGGAATCCAAATAAATTCCAAACCAGTACTGCTTTATTTAAAAACAAAAAGGAAAAGAATAGGTGATAGATTCCAAACCAGTACTGCTTTATTTAAAAACAAAAAGGAAAAGAATGGGTGATTTTTTTTTATTTTTTATTTAAGATTAATCTCATCTATGCCCTTGAATATTAGTGTCATTTTCATTTTGTCTTGTGAATTTTAAAAAACTTTCACTATGCATCATGAACTTGAAATTTATGCCCTTGAATGTTAGTATCATGATTTTTTTGCTATTTGTTCTTAGCAGAAATCGTAACAAAATAGGCTTTGTAAGACTAATTACCCAATTTATATGTTCGTTTTTAACCAAAATACTAATGAAATGGGTAAAATGGGGTTAATTCAAAGTTTAAGGGGGCAAAGTGAGAGTTTTTAAAGTTAAAAGAGTAAAGTGGAATGATCCTAAAATTCATGGGGTAAAGTTGAGAGTTTTTAAATTTAAAGAGCAAAGCGGAGGTAGTTCAGGGGTAAAATTGAGAATTTTTGAAGTTAAATGAGCAAAGTAAAAGTGATTCTAAATTCAGGTGTATAGTTGAATTTTTTTTTTTTTTTAAGGAAAAAAGATGGTGAGTTAGACATATAATGATGTTAAAATATAGCAAACAATAAAAAATATGATAGAAATAGCAAAATTTCCTCACATCAATATAATAATTGTCACGGAGTCTTAACAACATGAAACATGAACATATGAATTGGGAATTCATTTTTCTAGGGTGGGTGGTATATATGGTACAGTCTAAAAATTCCAAAAATACCTCCATCTCTCTCTCTCATTCTCTCCCCTCCATCTCTCCTCCTTCCTCTCTCTCCTCCATCTCTCTTCCTCTCTCTCGTCGAACTTGCTAATTTCCCCCCACGGAGTCCATCGCCGCCGTCATGACATCGTCCCTGTTCAACCGAATGTCATCATTGCATAGCCGTTGCAACACTTTCGCGGTGCATCGACACTCACGAACTCGCGATCTGCCGATCACGCAGACTCAGAAGATAGACGACTTGCATTCTCCGGTGACGACACAGTTCGTTGAACTTGTCACCTTCTCCGGTGCCGGTGTCCTCAGCAATGAACTCCAGAGATCTATTTTGTTACTAAAAGCTAAAAGTTTTAGTAACAAAAAAAAAAAAAAAAAAAAAAAGAGTGACCAAATGCATATAAGTCACAACCTTATGACTAAAAGTTACATTTAATCACATAAAAATGTTGTAACTAAAAGTGTCATAAAAAAGGTTGTGACTAAAATTTCATATATATATATATATATTTTTTGTAATAACATGATACCCTTTAGAATTATTAGTACAGATAAGACAAGTATTATAAAAAAAATATAGTATTGTAATCAACTAGTTGTTACAATAACTATTAAAAAAAGTTATAAATAGCATTTTATATAAATGCCGAATAGAAGTATATATATGTATATATATTATTTTTGGGGCCAACACACCTTGTGATATTGGAGGCATGTTCGAAATTATCATTATTTTACATCAACAACCACGAGTATATTCTTATAAATATATCTCTTTTTTTTCTTTTTTTTTCTTTTTTCTTTTTAAAGAAAATACCCCACTTGGGTATCAAATACAAAAAGGGTGATCTAATCATAGCCAAACAAGACGTATAAGTCAAAAAATTACTCATCACTGTTAAAGCAATGGCACTAACTTCATGTTGTTGATCGGAGCAGAGAGAGAGCCTGATCAAAGAAACAGAAATCCACATCCAATGGCAGATAATTCTCACGACCAAATTATGGTTTAATTCTCCACTGTTTTGGCCTATCTTATGTCTCCGCATGTGGATGACAAGTTATATATATACATATATATAAATATATAAATATATATATATATATATGTGTATTCCAACAGACAGAATTTCGTGGTGGTGCTGACAGGCAAATTCCTGCAGTGGTCTTCTCGATCATTTACTTTTGTCCCTCCAACTTGAAAAATATAAAAATGTATTCTGCCCGTGTTTTGCACTGTTAGGGCAAAAAACAAACAAAATACTTTCATATATATACACACACTTTTATATTTGACACCTTTTAAAACACACTTGTAACTCTTTTTAAACATTATTATAATAATCAATTGATTTTAATGTAATAGTATTCAATGATACTTGTTGTTTAAACTAATAATTCTAAAAAAATATAATATTATAAGATTCTAAATAAAAATTATAATTATCGGGTCTATTCGGTTACCGAACTTGAGATATTATATATATTTAACGCAATTTTGTAGGATGGTATAAAAAGATATCCAACAAAAATTATGGAATGATGAGACGATTATATGGAGAACTTGAATATATTATATATCTATTTTGGTATAGTGAATGTTTCTTTGTATTATGTTAAAAATTAACGTGTGATAGGGACTCCACTACTCGTGCAAGGAGAAATTGCCAGTGAGCAGCGAATAGTGGTGGTAGGGAATTAATTAGTGATATGTTATGTAAGCTTGAGGGAGTGTTGGAGCTTTCTAGGAAGTTCCTTAGAGGATTACAAAAGGCTGTCCTTGCATTGTTCTTTCCATGTCTGTTTTCAATTATTATATATGTATATCTTTTATTTGAAGATGAAAAGCTGTAAATGCAAGATCAAATTATAATCAACTTTTGTGATCGGACTCGCATCACTTGTATATTTTTAAACGTCACGAATAAAAACATATATTTTTCATGATGTTTTCGTGTCAAAATTACAGCACGATTTTTGTTCGTAAAATATTGAATAACAGTCGAGGAATGATATCATAGTATTCTAAGACATTTTAATTAGGTCAACTCTCCAATCCCACAACAATTCCCCACCTATTTTATTAAGAAGAGAAAAACATTTCATGAACGCATTGTTCTCCATTGTATGTCATGATCTATCAAAAAGTTATACGGCACATATACTTAACTTTAAAAGTCTATATATACATATATAAATTTTTTTTCCCCATAATTCATGCCATAAAAATTGATAAAAAATTTAGGTGCTATAATTTTGTAACCATTACTTTCTACTAAAAGAAAAAATATAAAAGTTGCATATATAATTTATTAGTCATAATTTTACATCTAATTACATTATAAAATCATGTGAAGTCCGAATCTCCTATTTCTGAATTATTAAAAAAAAAAAAAAGTAAATACGAAATGCGAAACTTGCATTTTTAGTAGGAGTAGAAAGAGAGAAATTCTCTTCAGTCGTTCATGTTTATTCCTTGGTCATTTATGGCCAGCCAGGACACCCAACAATATATATATATTTTTTTCATACCAAACATGATGAAGGAATTCATTTTCTTTTCTCTTATTCACATTTTCTTTCACATATTTTCTCTCACCCTTTTTCCATCTCTCTTATCAAACGGGACTCAATTTGGTGGGAACAAATATAAGGAGACTCTCTCTCCTCCCCTCTCCAACCAAGCAATAAATTGAACTTGCCCACAAACCAAACACACTCTTACATTGTATACTCCATAAAGCCAGGACCATAACTTGTTATTTTCGGTGTTTAGAGTCTAAAGAACTTGCAAGTACAATTCCTTATTAATCTCTGCAAAATGTTATTAAATTTGTTTGTAGAGTTGCGAAATGGGCTGCAATATTGCACCAACATAACTTCTGAGGCCAATTTTAACGAAGAGCATTTATGAAAGTTTATGAATAAATAGCATATTTATGTTATTCTGCTGAGCAAAAGAATTTTAAATTTCCGCATTTACCTCGACATGATTTTCTTCACCATCAGACGGCCGATCATGATTCTTTTCAAAACTCTCTCTCTCTCACACACACACACAGACAGGAGGACACCAATCTCAGTAATTCTAATAATAAACCTGCTAAGAAATTTCTCCGCTAAACCCGAAAGAAGAGGAGACAACGGATCTCCATAACAAAACCCCATAACTACACCAAAAAAAAAGAAAAAAAAAAGAAAAAAAAAAGGGGAGAACCAAATACAATCACTTATTATTAATTGACTTTGTAGTCTTTTAAACATCCACTATAATTAAAATATGACAAAGATATGCCAACTAGCTCAAGTCTCACAGTTGATTCAATAGTACTTATTCTTGCTGGCCGTTATCAATGCACAAGGCTAACGCTTCGTACCCACATGTCTATCAAGTCAGTGCGCATTAAAAATTTGGATTTGAGACGTTTATAGCAATGATTTTGTATTTTTTGGACTACTGTAATTGATTACATAAATGCGTTTTGCAAAAAAGTTAAAACTATATATTCTGGATGGATACCCTGTTTTTTCTTCGTAATTTAAATTAAAAAAAAATAACGAAATGAAAAGAACCGATTGCATGAAAATTAATAAGTATATAAATTAAGTATAAAAAAAAAAAAAAAAACTCCCAAATAGTAGAAAACAAATTGGTTACCCACCATAAAAGAGATAAATAATGAAAATTTGCATCCAATAGTTGAATATTTCTAAATTACGGAACCTATATAGCCATATAAAAATATACGAAGAGCACACATCTCATTCTTCTTTAATTTCCCCACACACACACACAATATATTTTTATATATATTTCTTTCTACTAGTGATTTATTATGTACGTGGAAATAGAGAGAAAAAAAAAAAAAAAACTTTTTCTCTTCATCCGTCCTTTAATTATACTGGACATAACTCATGTGGCTATAACTTTTCAATTTTACTTTTTAACCCCATTATAATTACAAATGTGCAGTAACAAATTTGTTGTCTTCCATATGGACAAATTTATAAAAGTTCAATGCATGCAATAACATAATTTATTATTATTTGCATGTTGAGATGAAAATATAAAGGAAATTGCCTTATTAGGTAACACCACAATGATAAAATATGAAAAAAAAAAAAAAAAAAAAACCAGATATTGCATGGCAGTTTTTAAAAGACTGATGTGGAATTTTTGCTAAAAAACACGGCATGGAGATTTTTTTCCAAAAATTATCGTCGAAAGATAGTTTTAAAAAATTATCGTGGAATCTTTATACATGTCACGATGGAGGATTAATATTGTTCTACGAAAATCGTTGTAAAAATCCTACTTTCTTTTTTTAGAAGTGCACCTATTTAAGAAAAGGATATATATATATATATATATATATATATAAAAGATCATTAAACCTTTATCAATTCTTGTCACGTAGTTTGAAGGATAAAGCCTCCATCTTTGACCAAAAAGCCTTCCATATAATTGAATCTTTAGCTATTTGGTCGACCATGCACGATGTTTAAAAAAGTTTATGGTAAAATATTAATTTTCTTTCTCGCCAAACATAATGAAAATCTTTTCCGCGAAGCCAATCAGACACTCTAAATCCTTTGCTTTTTATTCATTAGCTTTTTTCAGGATTGCTTTCCTATATATGTGGTTTAATTGGCTGTTTCAAATTGTGGAATTATTTTAAGAAACTTAGGTCGATGTTAAAATTTAAAAAAAAAAAAAAAAAAAAAAAAAAAAAAAAAAAAAAAAACTTGGACTTAGGTGGTGGTTTAGTCTTTAGTGGGACATAAAAAGAAAGGAACAGTAAGTGTGTTCTTTTCGTCGAAAGCTTTTATTAGTTAGAATTAGAAAATCCTCACTAGCATTGTAGACCAGTATACGTATATATTCGATTAAAATGAGGAGCGGTGTAATTAAAAATTATGAATTATATCAAGAAATGTTGAATCTCCTTGGTGAGTTTATATATATTTAGTTATATATACAAATATCATATTATAATTGATACAACTATGAAGGGAACTAAAAATAGAAAAAACGGAGATCTCAACAATAGGAGATGCCCTTTTGTCCATTATTGGTTATAGCTGCACTTTAGTCGTTATATTTATTTCTCAACCATTTGATTTATGAAAGAGGAGCCACTTTATGTTAGGAGATACAAATTTTTATCCATATACTACTTATAAATCAAACCGTTGAAAAATGAATCTAATCTTATAAACCTCTAATTCCTATCATCAATATTAAAAATGACAATTTCTACAGTAGAAACTCTCTAAAAGATTTTTCGAACTGTTAGTTCTTGAACATAAAGCCTATATACTTACGACGGCTCTTGCGTGCGGCATTGCCGGACAACAGTAGCTACATGGTGTGTAGGGGGTGTTAGGAAGCTGCAGAGGTGTCTCCAGATTTCATAAGGAAAAGAGCTGGAAAAGGAGTCGGTGGAAAAAAAAATTTAAAAACTAAAGCTGTAAGTTCAACAAAATTAAAATAAGGAGAAGCAGGGTTTGAACGGTAATTTTACACACGGTAGGAAGATTGAAAATGGCAGTGTGAAAAGAGACTTGAGGTGTTGTATCACGGGCTGTACAAGATTGTATCAAATATGGATTGTTTTAATTTGTACAAAAGTATTAGAAGCATTTGTCACAATCAGATTACCAAATGAAAAAAACCGGTTTTGGAGTTTGATTTTTGGGAGCAATGGGAAGGAGAACAAATTATAGTAGTATATGAACTCTGTAGACGCCTATAAAATGTGTGAAACATAATTTGAAAAATGATATTGAATATTTTAGTTATCTGATATCTATGTGCAAGCATAAGCAAATTGGAGAATGTATAGAAGGCAGTGGATCATTATATATGGATGATATACACATGTTTTTAAGGTTGTAAATGCTTTTATTATTTAGTTTTTGTAACAAACTGTGACAAAAAAACAAAAAACAAAAAGAGAAAAGAGAAAAGAAACAAGTGTTTTCATTTAATGGAGAAATTTGCATGTGAATTGAATAATACGTGAGATTGGTTCCACTTAACTTAGGAAATAAATAATTGTGTGGGAGTAGTCCAAATTAAAGATATAATAGATGTAGTAAGAAATAGATAAATCAAATTAATATGAACAATACTATGAGCAACAAAAAAAAAAAAGGTGTGAAATACTGTCAAGACCTCTGAAATCGGGAGTGACGTGAGGGGATTAATTAAAGAAAACCCCGTAATTAATGCTAATCATGGAACTTTATTATTTTTCCAAAAATATATTCTAGCTCGGATTTAACTCAAAATTACACATGCAAAGTGAATTTCAAGCAAAACCAAACATACTTTTGTGTACTAATTAATATAACAAGTCAAGCCTTGCACCACGCATTCTCACCCACCCACTCTTCCACGTCTCTTTACTTTCTCTGTAATTCTTCCAAAGGCCAAAACACCCAAGCCCCTGATACCCGTCTCTCTCACCCCCAAAAACAAATTACACATGGTGTGTATGTACATTTGCATCTTTATGTAACCCCTATCTAATACAACTTTGCATCACCCAAACACCCATATTAGATAGTGTTATTCCATTAACTTATACTTATGTTATTCTTAAGCAGTTAAATAGATAAAGTATGAAAATGAGGGCAAATTTGAACTTTTGGGTACTATTTTATAGATATTAAAATAACTATATCACACTCAACCCATATGGCTGGCCAAGTATATACAATATAATACACAACTCAAAATCGGCACAGCCGACTAAAAAAAAAAAAAAAAAACATAGCCATGAGGGTAGTCAAAACTCAAAATAAACAGGTCAGTTAGTCCATATACATAAGTCCACGAGCATCGGGAGTACACCAGCCAATCATCTAGTCCTCAACTAGTGCTGAGAAGTGCTCTCATCTGCATCACCATAAACGAATGAGCTAAAGTCTAGTAATTAGAATCAATGCATAACATAAACAATAAATATGCATGAGCTCATGACTTTACTTATTCAATTAACTTATTACATTTCACTTCTTCTACTCTTTCTTATATTTTGTGTGCATTAGGGCTTCTTAAACAGGGTGGTATCCCAAATACCTTAGCCATTGGACCTTGTGGCCACAGAACAAACATGATAATAAATATCATCATGTGGGGTAAAGTTATTTTAAACATTCATTCTTCCTAATGATCATCAAGGAAGCTTCCCACACTATAAGTCTCCATCGAGACAGGAGGTCCATCGACCTCGTGACCACAAATATAATGTAGCAAGGTGCCGTCGTGTGAGGCAAATCACATTTAAAACACTCTTCTTCCTCATGATCATCGAGAAAGCTTCTCACACCGCAAGTCTCCATCGAGACATAAAGGTCCAGAAGTCTCCATCAAGACACATTTCATCAATTCTTAACAAAAAACCCGTCACAAGTCACTAGTAGATCATTCAAATTATTCTCAAACTCATTTATTACACAAAATGCCTTTGATACAAATCTTTCATCATGTAGTGCATGAATGTTTATGCCATCATGATGTGTAGACCGTATGCCAAAATCTTACTTTCAAATACATAATACATATGCATGACTTTTATGGTGACATAGGTGCAATTTTACTTACCTCGTGATTTGATATTGTATAAAAGATTCTCGGGCTTCCTCTCAGGGGATCCGGTGTTCAACACCTCTAAAATATGGAACAGTTTAACCACATTATTATCATTTCAACAGCTATTACCAATAAAAGTACCAAGGAGCTTATTTCCTTACAATGGACTTTAAATTTAAAGCATAGTTCTTCAAAAACATATTTTGTCATAGTTTTCCCTGTAATTAAGCCTCCCCAAGGCTTAAATATCTTATACAACACTTGAAAACAATATAATTTTTCCAAAATATCCATAAATTATGAGACTATTATAAACCATAAATTTCCCATTTTCACTGCCTGGTACCAAGGCCATATTTCTCAATCCAAAAAGAATTAATCAAAACTATTTATAGGGTTATTTAGCCAACACATAGAGGGAACAATCTTCAAATTTTCAACTCCAACAAAGCTCTGTAGCATATAGAAATAAATCAAAATCCGAACCACAATGAAAACTGACCTGGAATTGGACAGGTTCCGAAAACGTGGGTAAAACCCTAACCTCCGAATTGAATATGCGGCGATATACCATTCTAAAATCACAGCTTAATTCCATAGTAAACCCTTTGAACCAACGTCGAAGAAAACAGAAACCGAAACTGCCCTTACCTTGGTACAAACTAGGCTTTTCCTTGAAATTCTCCACCAAAAATTGATCAAACCACTCAATATAGCTCTTAATTTCTCAAAAACATAACTTAATATGGTGTTTAGAGGCAGAGGAAGTTGGACTTGGAGAGTTTTTTTTTTGTAGAAAATGAACCACCTAGTTACTTGTTAGACTTTAAAGTGCCAAACACACACCTAAATTCCTTCACCATGAAGTAATTTCACCTAAGCTGGATTAGTGTTCTACTTTTTCAGCTTATTCACCTCCTTTTATGGGGTGTTGAATGCTCACACCAATTCTCAAATACAAACTAGGTCTTAACCAACCAACTTGCTTACCGAATGTGGTGTATTCACTCACACTGAAGATCCTATACACCTAAACATTTAAGTCGGACTTACCAAATGTTTTAAGATATAATGCATATTATGAGCATGAAAAATGCATTTCAATAGTCACTCAAACATATGATTTTATATGCATAATATCATGAAAGGATGCAATGCATTGGCCAACAAGTATGTGAGAATTCTAGGCATCACACTTTTTGAAATTGATTTCATAAAAGCCCCAAAAAAAAGTACGAAACATTCGTGCTTTTACGGTTTTACTCTTGGGCTCACCCTAAAAGGTTTCATACCATTAAGATGTGATCTATTTACTTATGAACCATTACATATATCTATCCCCAAGTAATGTGAGACTGAACAGCTTACCCTTTCTCTTTCTAGGGATTGATGACTGTCACATGGGGTCAATGTTTGGAAACACTTTTCCAGTGTTTTTTTTTTTTTTTTTTTTTTGTCATTTTTCTCCAATTTTACTATTTACTTTTCTAAACATTTTCAAAAAACTTAAACTTTAAAAGTTCATAACTTTATCTTTTAAGTTAAAATGTGATGATTTTTTTTTTTCATTTATAAAGAATTTCAAGAGGAATGAAATAAGATCTATATCGCTAATTTTTTTTTCCGAACATGTTTTAAGTTTTTACACTTTTTCACTCAAAACAGTTTATTTTCGCCAAATAAACATTTCCAAAACTCAAACCATCTACAACTTTCAAAACATTATCTCCAAACGTAACCCCAAATGGGCTCTTAATATCTATTTCTTCATCATTCATTTACAATTCAATTTTAATACTTCTTAATACTTTAAACCCAAATAACAATTGTTATAGTTTACGGAGTATACAATAGCTTCCATGAATTTATTTAAAGATTATTTACAGAAATGTCCAAATTGAAGGTGTTGATTTGAAATATGCTCGTTTTTTCTTTTATTTACATAAACGTTTAAAATAGTAATTATAAAGGCAAATTACCCTTCGTAAAAAATGTAGAATGACAAATAAAGAAATTACAAAAAAAAAAAAAAAAAAAAAAAAAAAAAAGGAATATAAGATGTTCATCAAAGAGAGAAAATATTATCATATCAAACAAACTATAAATTTTCCTATAGCATATCATCACACATCATACATCATATATCATAACATGAATGTTCAAAAAATGCATATGTTATATGTGTTAGTTATATTTTATTATACATCTTGTCTACTTAGGGACCCTTGTATGTGTTCCCAAATGCGCACGACCAAATGGGAGTTGAGAGAGCGACCCTCTAACTGCCTCTAAGATCATGATTTAGAAATTTCATCTTATCATATTTTCCTTAAGTAGATGTTAGTATGACACTTAATCATATCTTTCATTAGCCACATTCTTAGTGAATGTGAATAAGTGTAAATTTACATGTCACTATATATGTATTGAGTATCATTGTATAATTATTTGTGAGGCATATTAATAATGTGTGATGCCCTAGAAATTCTTAAACTCAATTCACGAAATATTATTATGGATTTCCTTTATCAATACACTTCTAATGAATTATTTTAATGAATACCAAATTTCAAGATCATGAATGATTGTATATGTATCATCAATGTGATGATGTCGATGATTTAACAATGTTGAGTTTCTCTATTTAAATGAGAAAATATATATGTATATATATATATATATATAAAATGTTACTCCTATTTTCTTTTTCAATTGAGATTTTTGTGAAAATATTATGTGTGAAAATTTATTATATAAATATAATGAATGAATAATCATAATTTTGTGATTTGAAGAAGTGAATTTTATGTCATGCTAAGATTTACCTACTAAATTAAATTTAGCAATTCTACTACAATCTTAATAAATAAATAAAAAAAAGGTGTTTCCGGGGAGTGCCCATGCACCCCCCCTACCCAGTGGGTAATCACCCACTGGGCAAGGCAGTGGGCTTAAAAAAAAAAATCAAGGGAAGGGGTGCCGTGCACCACTTCCCTTGCTCAATGGGCCACTGGTCCACTGAGCCATGCAGGGAGGCAGTAAGCTGCCTGCCTGCTGCTAGTAAACTGGCATCAATTCAAAAAAAAAATGTTTTTCTATTTTTTTTTCTTCAGAAAATAGGCTGAACAAGAGTGGGGTTTTTGAGAATCCAAAATCCAACCCCTAAACAAGCAAAACAAAGATGACGAGATAAGAAAGCAAAGTTGATTACAATGTAAGATGATTGACTACTTGACTAACTACTTACTAAAATCACTTAGAAATACATGAAAACCCACCAAAACAACCTCTTAACCTATCCTCTTCAGTTGAGCACATTTTTGGAGAGTTTTGAATCCAAAAATTTCAAATTTTCAACCCACAATAAGACTTGGTTATAAAATGATTTTAAGGTAAACCAAAAACTACTTTTTTCTCTTTCATAAAATCCATACAAGCAAAGAAAAGTTTCATCTCTTCCTCCCTTCATTGTGGACGAAACTTGTAGCTAAGGGAAGCCAAACATATACTTCATCTCCTTCCACCCACTCCTATGATCATTTTTTTTTTACAAGGAGGAAGAGTCATTCCAAGTGTTTTCTAAGGAAAAAACCTATATTTTTGCACTTGTTTCCTAGAAGGAAAAATGATGTTTTAAAAATGTTTCTCAAGTGATGTTTTATTTTCATTCTAGCCCCCTATCTCAAGGATTCAAGAGTGGTTCAAGGCCTTCAAAAGGAGCTAAGAATCCCCTACTTTTCTAAGAGGTACATGATTTGTAAACTAGTAGTTTACCAAGTTTTTAATAACTTTCCTTTCAAAATGTGTTCTTACAAATAGGAAAAATCTTAGCATGGTAAATGGTTAAAATATGATTTTGCTACCTAGTGAGATAATATATGTGATGGTCATGATTTAAGGTGGCTAGAAAACATGATTTGTGTATGGAATATGAAGAAAAATATGTTTATGTGATTTTAATGGTTATATGACATGAAATGAGTATTGATGTATGAGAATAAGATATTATAGCCTGTTGATATGTTATTCCCTCTGTTTAATGGAAGCATGAATGATGAGAAAAATATTTTGACATCACAAATAGGTTAGAATAAGAATTAATGACCATAAAGTATCAAAAATAACATTTTTGGCATAAATGTTAATAAATTGGAAAATGGTATTTTCAGTGGGATTTTTATAATCATGTAGAAGGACATAATATTACTCTTGATATAAGCCATAAGAAAAGCTCAAGCTTGATCAGAAACAAAAATATCAAAAATGATGATTTTGCCCTCAATGGGTAAAATCATAATTTCACCAGCCTAAAGACTTTATTTGAATCCGAAACTTTTCAGTCTTGACTAGAGACTTAAATTAGACCTTGTGTCAAATTTTGGTGATAAATGGATAATAAATGACCAAAACGCCATTTTGGGGTCAAAGCATAAATATAGAAAATTTAGGGTAAAAAATATAAATAATTAAAACTTGTTAAAAATGAGTCATGATCCTGTGGGAACACTTTATAAGAACATTAAGTATAAAAAACGTGAACCAAAGGGTATTGGGGACTAATTGGGGCTAAATAAGGACTAAAATGCAATAATAAATAAATAACAGGTCAAATTATAAAATCTGCTTAGACCATAATTACACAGAATCTTTGTCACCCTTAAAAAATTATATTAAGCTAAATAAATACAAGAAGTAATATGGTTTATGTTATAATCAAATGTACGACCTTAAAGACACATAGGGACTTAAATGTAATACTTTTATTTGATTGTATTTAGAAATGTAATAAGTTATGAAAGCATTTATGAGAGCTTATGGGCACTGTAAACATTATTCTAAGGCTGGGATAAACTTTTAAAAGCCATTCAATAAGTCTAGATAAAACGGGTATGTCTAATGACAAAATTGTAATTTTGTCAAACTAAGGGGCAAAATGATAATTTGATGGGGAGAACGTTTTGGACCGTAGGTAGAGGTTTTTTGGACCTATAAAACTGCAAGAGAGATTACTAAAAGCTAAGGTCAAAAGATTTAACAAGTTTAAGCTTAAAAATGCTTGAATAACCGAAATAGGGGCAAATTGATAAATTAGTATATGAGGGCTCGGTAACAAAAAATGAGTCAACCACTAGGTTTGCTGAGATGTCATGTAATTGTTGACTAAAACTTGATAAAGACAACAAAGTATAGACCTTAACAGGTTTAAAACAATAGTAAGACCCAATTACAAGTAAATGAGTTGTAATAAACCCAATAAACCCACAACTCACAAAGATGACCCGATATGATATTGGAAGATCATGGTTATCCGTGGTCACCTAATGAACCAAAATATAAATAAATGAGAATTAAGTAAAATAATGGATAAGAAATTTAGAATTAAATAATTAACTCACAAATGGGTTAATAATTAATTAATTTAATATTTAAAATTAAGAAATTAATTTATGATAATCATGTAATTAATAATTAATGATGTTATTCTTAAATAAATAAAAAAACTTAGAAACAAATTAATAATTAAATTGAAATTAATTATTAATTAAGAGAACATATGTCCATAATCGAGAATGATTCAAAAACCTTACTCTAACTGTCGGATGTCAATTTAAAATTAGGACACCGCATCGACTTGAGGGTAGAGCCGGAAACAGTCAACGCGGATACACAGTTACGCGATTTTCCGTAAATACAAACCTCACCTACAGTATAGAACAAAATATTTTTCTTTGTTGATGCTTCACATTTGCTATGACTTGACTTGATGATGTGATGAATATATGAGTTATACGTATTGCTTTGATTAAGTATTTGATGTGCATAATTTCTCTTGCACTGACATGATCGGCATGCCTCACAGATATTTATGCCATAATAATAGATGCATAGTGACATGTAAATCTACACATAGTCATAATTAATAAGAATGAGGCAAATAAAAGATAAGATTAAGTGTCGTACCAACTTCTAATTAATGAGAGGATATGATAACAACAAAAGTTATAAGATATGACCTTGGAGGTTGTTGGAGGATCGCTCCCCTAACTCCCCATTGGTTGCGCGCATATGGGTACGACATAGGGGTCCTTATGTAGACAATATATGTATATAATAAAGCATAATTGAACACACATAGATCACATGCATTTTTGAAAATTCATTATGTTATATGTGATGATATGGTTTAATGAAAATGATTTGTGAGATATTATTTGTACTTGCTGAGCGAAAGCGCATAGTGTGTGTTCGTGCTATAGGTAACGCAGGTAAGCAACCCGTCACATAGATGTATTATGGACTGACAAAACTGTGTGGAGGCGATGAAGGACGGGAGTGGGATACCACCACGAATTAAATTTCCACATTTAGATTTCTTAAATTATTTTATATCGACTATATTTATAACTATGTTCCAATGTTTTGGTACTACTAAACTAATATGAGTATTTTACGGGAAAAAGACTTTAGACTCTTTCCTTTTAATTTATGTGAAGTTATAGTTTTTTTTTTTAAATATTATCTTAATACGAATGTGAATAGGATATTTATTAGCTAGAGGTTTTCAATTTCCTCAGTAAAAATTTTAGTAATTCTAACTTTTGTAGTACGAATATGATTTAAAAAAACTTCTGTATTTTTTTGAACCCAACATAAATAAGTGTTAAGACTAAATTAAATAAGAATAAGTAAGCTAGTTAACGGTCCAAAAAGTCTGGTCGTTAATTTTGTTTTTTATTGTAAGTAAGAGTTGTACTTACTTGTATTAAGAGCTTAAACTTTCTAATTTAACAATATTTTGTTGTTAGAGTGTATCATGATTATGTTATTTTTTTCTAAATTATTATCATTTTACTTCATAAAGTTTTATTCAAACAACCATTTTATTCATGTAAGTCGATTCTTAAGTTTTAGAGGGTGTTTGGTGAATGAATTGAGTTTGAGTTGAGTTGAAATTTTTAAGTTTGAGTTGAGTTGACTTTTTAAAAAGTAGTTATAAATTTTGTTGACTTTTCAGAAAAAGACAAAAATTGAGATGAAAAAGTATAGTTTAGTTGGAGTTGAACTTGGTTACCAAACAAGCCATTAATGATATTATGTTTGATAGTCCAAAAAATTTTACTAACAAATTAAAGTGAGCTTAATTTACTTGTGTATCATCTTTCCTTGAGTCCATTCCATATGACAAAATTCGTGGTTCACAGCTTGAAATATATTATTATTAATTTTGATAATTTTTTTTAAAACAGACATTACTATTTCCCTTAAAAATACATTGTTATTTTATTGAAATATCCCCATATATCATATTCATGTGTCATGCACATGATGTGTTCTATATCAATTTTAATTAATTTATATCTATTTGTAAAAAAAAAAAAAAAAATCATTTTATATCATTTTAATAAATTTAGAAAGCTTTTCGTAAAAAGAAAAAAAAAAAGAGAATATGTAATCACAACTTCAAATATATATTAGGGACTAATTGGGTTATTTATCAAATGTTAATGTACCAAATTTCATTTCACTTTTCGCACTCTTTCTCCACCAAGACCGCCACCAACATCCCTCTCCCTCCTCTCTCATGTCTCTCTTTTTTCTCCACCACTGTGAAGCCAGATTCGGATCTACTTCGGCGACTTTTCTTCGCATTGATCGACGGTAAACTCTTCGGTTTCCACAGTAATGTGATATTCGGATCTGCTCTAGCGAAATATATTATTCCTCTCCATGGTTGATAGCGAAATTTTAAATCTTCACTATAATGATAGATCCAGATCAACTCATCGACGGCAAACTCCTCGGTTTGCACTGCAACATAACTCGATTGATAATATTAGGCGTCTTATTTAAAAAATTTATTGATGAATCTTTGATAAGAATAGGTATCTTTTGCCTCTGTTGAACCATTCTTGTTTTGTTGCTTGTTATAAGTAGATCATACTAAATTCCATGATGGACATTTTCTTACTAATGGATAATGACAATTCTTCAATGAAGTACCTCATCAATGAAGTAAAAATCTCCATCGATTGATTACCTTGAGACAGTATAAATTAAAAAGATACACCAAATTAATAATGAAACACTTATACATGATCACATTTGAAAAAAAAAAAAAAAATTGGAAGAACATCTCGTGGGTCTCTTAGCCACCAAACCCACGTCGTTGCGCTGCCCTCTCACGTCATCTCTGGCCATGTTGTCACATTCTTACCCATTGTCTGTGGGAGCCGCCCATTGCCCAAACCACGACCTCTGCTATGGTCGTCTTCTAAACTTGTTTTAGTTGTTGCTTCCACTTGGCACCAAACAGAACTTGCGACCTCCGCTACTAGATCTGCAGCCAAATGGAGCCCGAAATCCAAGTTTCGTCATTGCCTCCTTACACCATTGATAGCCCATCCTTATGTCATGAATGCCTCATTACAAGTCCCCTCTGTCTCATGAAGGAAGTGAAGAGTCGTGGAAGAGATTAGGAGGAGAGCCTATTGTCTTCTTGCCGCTGTAGGGGATAGGTAGATTACACACCGTTTGTGAGATTTGGATGACGTGCTTCCTTGTGGAGGTAAGTGTAATAGTCATCAATTCCTACAAGGAAATGATAAGTTGTGTAGTCCCACATTGTTTGGGGATAGATATATGTGATGGTTCATCAGTAAAGAGACCATCTCCTAATGGTATGAGGCTTTTTGGAGTGAGTCCAAGAACAAAACCGTACAGATACGGGGTCCAAAGCGGATAATATCATACCAAACGGAGGTACGGGTCGTTACAGTGAGATTGTGTTGATGCTATGTTGAAGTGGGAAGGTAGGGGCGGTAGGGTGGCCGGTTGTGTGGGAGAAGGTTGTGATTTTTTCTTTTAAAATTTTATTTAAAATAATTAATTTGTAATTTCAAATTAAAAAATGGTGTAATCAAATGCTGTTGTCTTTATTTTTATTTTCATGTGAAGATGATTCGAGATCGTTAATTCTCAACATGATGGTCAACTTTTTGTACCTCATTGGTGGGGAAAAAGTACATCTCCCACCATAGAAGTCCCTAATAGATATTTCTTACTTTCTTCGATATTGACTTGATACACCATATCAAAAGGATATATTTTTTTCTTGGATTATTGTTATCTATGTTTTGAACTTTAAAAGCGCTTTCATTTTATTTCAAGAACTTTAAAAACTCTTACCTTATCCTTTTAATTTAAATTTAACCTCTGTCTAACAAATGGTATTGTTTCTTAATAATCAAATAATCCCTAAACAGATTTGGCCAACTCCAGAAGAAGAAGCACACTGGGAACAATTTCGTTCAGATTACTCTAATCAGCATGAGGAAGACCACACCTACCGTTTGCTCCATCAAGATCTCAGCATCCACTCAAGAGGACAACACAAACTTCCAAAGCTCAACATTCCAAGACTTTCAAGACCCATTTGTTTTTGGTCTTATCTATTTCCCAAGGGCCAAGTATATGACAAAATTGGACCACCACTGGTTCTTCCACTTGCACTTAAAAGCTATAAGTATTTACACAAAATGACCTTTTGGACCCCTTCTTTTAAAGAATGTCTGCAATCAAATTGATTTGCAAATTTGAATGAATTTTGAGTTTTAATGTTTTTTCAAACCACAATTGCCCCTGTGAATATTGAATTTTGCATATTTTCCTCTTTTTTTTCCACTTTATTTATTTCACCTTTTTGATTGTTGAATTTGTTAAATGTTGTTTTTCTTTAATGGAATGAAACTGAATCCCTTATTTCATGGATTTCCTTTTAAATTTGAATGCAGATATGAGGTATGCGGCTATTTTTAATTTTAAATAAATTTGAACATTGTAATTAAGATAATTTCTCAGTCCTTAATTTACAAACCAAAAGAAGGAAAAAAAATATATAATGACCAAAATAATATCAATTCTAATGGTTCAAAATGCCTAAAAACACAATCACAGTTTCATGCTTTTAAATATTTAGGCTACGGTTGGTTCATTTTTTTTTTTTTTTTTTTTGTATAGGTCAATATGAAATAGAGAGGTAATTTTTTTTGGTTCATTTTTACAAATAAGTTCATTTTTAGAAAATCTAAACACATATCTCCAATTTGGTCATAAATGTAAATTATCCCTTAAATTGAAGCCGTTAAGAAATAAGAAAGTAAGTGAGATATCAGATTATAATTGTTAGATGAGTACGAGATGAATGCGATGAATCTGAGTCTAAATCACGAGCCTATTTATAAATAATTTACTTTGTAAAAATAGACTCTCTCTCCTATGTGTGGTTAGTTGTATTTTTGTTTGACTATATATTAGCCCTCCCTTCATTATAAGAGATCATCGAAGTTTGAAAATAAAGTTTTCTAACATGTTTTCTCTATTTAAGTTTCTCATAATTTCAAAATAGTAAGGAGGAGGATATAGCAGAGCAGTAAACGAACGGATCCTAAAAGAAAATTTACTGGTACAAATCATACAATGGTAAAATAATAGATTATAAAAATTAAAAACCATAAAGTGCCTATTTAAATCAGGAGGACTGTCAAGAGCTCATCTTGATTGCGTAAAATTTACAGGCTTATGCCAGGAAACCCATCCCAATCTTGCGACACATGTACAAACGATTCAAGAGAGTCGTCGTTTGCCACACATATTAGCAAACCACGTGTCGTTTCCACTCTGAATTTTCCGTTTTGGATTTCTGATGAAAACGCCTCTGAGAAAAAATGCCTTTAAGGCAAGCGTAGAAAGTAATAATAAACCAAAGCGGCTCTCTAGTTTACTCTTAAAAAAAAAAAAAAAAAAAAAAATTGTTTAGACAGAGACACATATAGATGTCCCAAAGAGCAGGGGCAGTTCAAGGATTTAGGGCATTTCTCTGTGCTTCCCATGGTTTTTTCTTCTGATGCAAGAAAAACCAGAGAGAGTGGTTTTTTACTTTTCTCCACTTCATTTTCTCAGGTGAATTCTTGATCGGAATCCTTAATCTTCTCAGGTCGGTGAATTCTTTTTCTCTCTCTCTCTTCTTTTTTTTTTTTTTTTTTTTTTTTTTTGGAGTTTCGATTTCTCTGTAACTGAGAACAAATTGCGATTGGGGACGATCTTCTTTAATCGGAAAAATTTTGGAATTTTCTCAGAATTTTTCTCGCGAAAACGACATTGATTTTCCAATGGCGCTCTCTGCTTCGGACCTGCCGGTGATATACTCGTTGCTGACGAACTCAATGAGCGGCGACGAGAACGTCCGGAAGCCGGCGGAGGCGGCGCTCGCTCAGTGCGAAGCCAGGCCTGGCTTCTGCTCCTGTCTCATGGTTCGTTGCTTCTCTCTCTCGCTCTCTTTTTTTATTCTTTATTCTTTTTTTTTTTTTTTTTTTTTTTTAATAAATCCGATTAGAACAGATGAACTTTTGTAAATTCTGATTTTTTTGTTTTTTTTGCTGCTTTTCGAAGTTTGATGCTAAGAGATTTTGTTGTTGAAATGTAGGAAATTATAACCGCTAAGGATTTAGCACCTCAAGTGGATGTTCGTTTGCTTGCCTCAGTGTGTTTCAAGAATAGTGTTAATCGCTATTGGAGGACTAGGCGCGATTCATTGTGAGATATTTCTCATTTTACTTTCTATTGTTGCCAAAGTTGTGTTTAACAAGTTGAGAATGTTTAAGGATCCGTTTGGAACAATGGTTGGTGTTGGAGTTTGTAGGTTGGTACTGAAACGTGTGTTTGGTTGATATATAGAATAGTATAAAAATTTGAAATGTGTTCTGAAATAAATATGTATATGGATCTTGTTTCGTTCGTTGTGGGCATTTGGGCATAAGAATCATCTCATTTCGACTTGAAGTAAGAAAGTTGTGGATTTTTGAAGTTTGAATTTCACGAAAATTAAGAGAGATAAAAGGGAGATGTAGATTTGGGAGTTTTGGAATTGAATAGGCAGAATTCGGTCTCCAATGGTTGTTCCAAACAGCCTCAAAGAACTTGCATACTTGTGTTCCTATTAGCTCATTTGGCTTGGAAACCGACTTTTAGTTTTACACAACATGTCGAGTAGAGTACAAGATTCGGTACAGGAACATCTTTTAATGTTTTTCTTGTGTGTAGACGCTTTTATGTTTCACTGGAATTCTCTTTTTATGTATCTTCATTGGGATAACATTTATGTTATAATTTTATTTGTAGTGGTACTGATATGAAGAATTTGTGGTCAGGGGAATTAGCAATGAGGAAAAGGTACATCTGAGACATAAACTGTTGTCACACTTGAGAGAAGAAAACTATCAGGTGTGCCTACCACGTCTTAAGAATATCATCTTAAAGAAGAAAGGGGGGAACTAAAGAGAAGGAAAATGAAGCCACCGTTTTTATAATTAAAGTGCTAATTTTAAGCTCCCATTATCAAGTCTGTTAATTGCTACTCTTTAACAGAATGGTTTAATTCATATCGAAGGATCTTTTGTTGAAAATGATTTGTGATGAAAGACATTGTGAAGTAGTTATGAATGTGAAATCAGCTTTAATTCTAAACGCATTGCAGGATTTCCTTCCTTTATATTTCATTCATTTTTGGTTTTATTAATTCTGGAAGTTTACTTAACTTCGGTAATTTCATCAACTAATTTACTGTGGCCTTCATTACTTTTCAAACAGATAGCTTTAACGTTGGCCGTGCTCATATCAAAGATCGCTCGAATTGACTATCCCAAAGAATGGTATAATTTTGCATTATTCTTTCTTGTGTTTATCCAATATTGTCCTTTGTGCGAGTCTGTTATATCTGTGAGGATTGTGTAATTAAAAGACTTCTTTCAAACTTCTTTCATTGGGCTCTCTCTAAGAAGTTTGAATTCTTGATGGAGGTCATAGATATTATGATTTTGGTTAATATCATTCATTTTGTTCTATGGGAGCTGCCTATTTTTATTGCTTGTTGTCTATAAGATTTAAGATGTCAGTGTGTATTGATGTGTTGATCCGATGAATTATACAGGGCAGACCTCTTTTCAGTTTTAGGACGACAACTTCAATCAGCAGATGTTCTTTCTTCCCACAGGATCTTTTTGATCCTCTTCCGGACCTTGAAAGAACTGTCCACTAAGCGTCTCCCTTCTGGCCAACGGACCTTTGCAGAGGTAAAGTTGACTAATATAACATTGTATTACCCATGCGTTGGAGGTTTCGTTGTTTGAATATAGTGAATGTATCGTGAAGCTATTTGACTGATAATTTGCATGATGTTGATAACTACAGTTTTAGTCTTATAGTCTTCATTAGAGGTTTGGATTATGGACTTGTAATCATATTAGACCTCTTGCCCTCCCTTCTAAACAAACTTGTGCTGGAGGTTGGGTCCCAAACCATTCTCAAGAAAGTACATATATTGTATGGGAAAAACATGGGACTCCCTCTTTGAGCAAAAACATGTTGTAACTTTATGTTTTGTATTGTATGGGAAAGATGCTTTGTTGCTCATGACATCTACATGTATTCCGTTAGCCTGACACATAGTATAACATCCAATCCCCTGAGCTTTCTATTAGTTATTTTAAGGAGAAGAGAGTTCAACTTGACATTGTAATTTCATCTTGTGCTGATCGGTTGGCTCTGGGTTGTCCAAAGATAGAATTGAACTTTTGGGCCCTGCCCTTTCTTGTAATGGATGGGACTTTTCATCTATGAGCTTCTGAAATTGGCTTTCTATGGCTCCTATCATCTCTTATTTTAGATTGGAGAATTTCTTGGTTATTAAACTGTACTTGCATTATTAATTAAGTTAAGCACCTACATTTTCCGATTTTGCTTATTCAAGTTTTCTTATGGCTTTTCTTTATCCTTTTTAAACTGCCAAAAACTTTTAGAATCCCAATTTTAACTACACCAAGTAAAAAGAGTACTACAGTTTCTTAGAATTGCTCATGACAATGTATGCTTCACATTTAGCAAGACTGAGCAATATGAGTATGAAAGGTTCTTACAGCTGTTTGTATGTTTACGTTCTACATTCAGTTTTCCTTTTCTATGGTATAGAATCTCTAGGTTAATCTCTGTTCTGGGATTTTTTTTTTCTTGTGTACTCTTTTTTCTTTTTTTGCTTTTTATTGGAGCACTAATGTCATTTTGTACATTTTGTTTCCATCTGGTGCTCGTCTTCTTGTTTTACAGATATCATCCCATTTCTTTGATTATAGCTGGGAGCTTTGGAAGTGTGATGTGCAGACCATACTACATGGATTCTCCACGATTACCCAGAATTTTAACTCAAATGGTCTGGAGCAACAGCAAGAGGAACTTCATCTAATCTGTGAGCGGTGGTTGTTATGCTTAAAGATCATCCGCCAGTTGGTAGTTTCTGGATTTCCAAGTGATGCAAAAAGTGTACAGGTAATAGTTCATTTCATTTTCTTTTCTTTTTCAATCTACTACATTTAACAGTTTAATGTATTATTTTTCCCTAGTCTGGCTGTGTGTTTAGAGTTTTTGAACTTCTTATGTTTTTTAGGAGGTCAGACCTGTCAAGGAGGTCTCTCCTGTGCTCCTGAACGCCATCCAGTCATTTCTTCCATACTGTGAGTCATTGCTCTTTCTTTATCCAAGTCGTACCTGTTATTACAGTTCTTTGTGTTATATTTCTATTGTAGTCGTAATGGGTAACTGATAATAATAGTATGATTCCGATTAAAATTTTTTTGGGTTTTATGGTTGCAAAAACGGGAGAAGTCTTGAATGGATCTCAACACTTGCATGTTTTTGCTCAATTCTTGTATCCTCTGTGAGGATCTTCTTTAAAGGAGTTTACATGCGTTTTTTTTTTGTTTTTTTTTTTAAACGGAAAGGATTCATGTATTCTAATAGTGTTTTTCTTGGTGCTTTTGATGATTCCACTTATTATTTTTCTATTTCTGCTATTGTTTTTAATCAATAGTTTTACATATATATATATATATATATTTTGAAATTATAGTTTCAGATTTTCAAGTCTGTCTATCAAAATAAATTCTTGAGGACTGGCGCTTTTCTTTTCCTCCTCAACTAAGTTATACCTGCAGTTAGGGTCTTAATTTTTGTTTCCTATGGACACTGTAGTTTTATCTATTTTTGTTGCTGGCTCATCGGTTTTTAATTAATTACAGGTATTGATTTTCTGTAGTTAACATTTGGAAATTGAGTTTGTGATTGGAGGCTGTTGTCAAAAATATATTGTTAATTATTTTTAATGCCGTGAAAAGGATGCTGAATTCATTCTGATACTTTATATTCGATGGTTTGAAAGTATTATTCTAATAAACTCTTGTTCTTCTGTTGCCTTATTTGGCAGATTCATCATTTCAAAAGGGACATCCTAAATTTTTGGAATTCATAAAGAGGGCATTACCAAGCTGATGAAGGTTTTAATTGTAATTCAAGACACACATCCCTTTTCATCAGTGATAAAAGTGTACTTCCAATGTCATGGTTTTCTGTTAAATAAGATAACAGATCCTGAGCCAGATGTGTTATCATTTGAGCAATTTTTGATCAATGTATGGTGATGGTTAAAAGTGTATTGGAATGCAAAGAATACAGAGAAGTCTCATTGGTCGGGTGGTGAAGAAAAATGGAGCTACACTAGAACAGATGAAGAAAAACATATCGAACGCTGTTAACGGTGTCTTGAGTTCCCTTTTGCCAAGTGAACGTATAATACACTTATGTATGTATTGATAAGAGTAATGGTACTCTGACCTATTTTCCACTTTATCTCTCTTGCCATGCTCTTATCTGGTTCTTTTGTTTGAGCAAAATACTAGGTGGGTGAAAGTATGGTAAACTTTGAAACTGCAAGTACTGCAATCATCTTGTTCTCCTATGATTTTCAAAACTTGTGTTGGTTATGCATTTAAAATAAATGCATGAGGACAAGATGTTAGTTTTCTCACAAAGTGATTAGACTCGTGCGAATACCATGTTACGACGATGAAATTAGAATGATGAGTTGATGTTTCTTATTAGAAAAAAAAGTTATGAGTTGCATAGCTGATATCGAAATGTAAGTTGTTCTATGCTTCTGATTCAGATCTTGTGCTGCTGCTTTATCTCAGGAATTATGTCAAGAAAGTTAATTAATTATTGTTCTCTCTCTTCTTTTATGGCATTCTTGTTGGAAAAATTATTTCAATAATATTATCAACATATTTCTATAGGTACTTTGTATTGAGCCCTAACTTTGGAGGAGTGGTACCAGAATTCTGAATTGTTTCACCACGAGCAGGATATGGTTCAATGGACAGAAAAATTAAGGCCTTGTGCGAGGCCTTGTACATTGTTTGTTTCATAACCACAGTGAGGTAAGTTGCTTTCACTGTTACGGAATATCTGGAATGATTTCAGCTCAATATTACTTTTTTTTTTTTTTTTTTTCACTTGGAATAAATACTTACATGTTTGAGTTTTTACTTTTTAGCTTCTAGGTCCTGTTGTGGTTTCCATCCTTCAGGAAGCAATGAATGGTTGTCCCACGTCAGTTACTGAGATCACTCCAGGGTTGCTTCTTAAAGATGCTGCTTATGGTGCTGCTGCATATGTTTATTATGAGCTTTCAAATTACCTGAGCTTTAAAGACTGGTCCGTCCATAGTTATAGTGCTATCTATTTAGTATGGTTTTTGTCTTGTCTTCTTAAATTTCCTGGTTATCTCTTGTTGCTGCATTTAAAATAGCTTGGTGATTTGTGGAAATGAATGGTTTCAAAACTGACATTCTGTGGAGAGTAGGGTGAATGGGTTTATCCATTCATCTGGTATATTGCATTTAGTTGTTTTTTGGGGGCAAGGAATTCTCTTCCTCCTTTGCTTGTACGGAATTTTTGAAAAGTTTATAAGGGCCTGTTTTGAACACCCATAGATGAAATTTTGCTAGAGAGACGGTTGGAGACAATGGTCAGCTATCCTTGTGATTTAGCTTAGTTTGACTTTTCTATAGTAGCCCTCTCCAATCTCTATAGAAGATATTGAAGTTATTTGGTTTAATTCAGGTTTTCTTAGCTTATGGTCACTAATGAAATAGCTTTAAGGAGTTTTTTGGTTGTGGACCTGCAGAGGGATTGGATTCCTTTGATGTAGTTTTTATTTTATTTCTTTGCTTTTGGTAGACATCCAATTCTGTACTTGCATTCCCTTTTCTTTTTTCATGTTAATGAAATTTTCATCTAAACATCTTTTATGGGTTTGTTATATTTGCAAATTTTCTTCTCTCTGTACTAGTTTTGTTTTTTCCCTTCGAAGGGATATCTTAAAGATTGTTTTCTTTTGTTCAACGAGGTGAGTTTTCCTTTTTTTTCTTTTTATTTTTATTTTTTATTTTTAAATCACAATTCTCGTTTTATTTTGCAGGTTTAATGGTGCATTATCCCTTGATCTCTCAAATGACCATCCAAATATGCGTATCATCCATCGAAAAGTTGCACTTATACTGGGACAATGGGTTTCTGAGGTGATATTACTTTTTGAGCCACACTTTAATATTTCTCAGTTTCGTAAAAAGTGTGCCTGATGCATATGTGAAGTTTTTCCTCATTGTCGGCAGATGCAAAGATATTGTAAATTCCATTGCCTATTCAACATTTTCTCAACCTTTAAAATTTGAATAAGTGTTCTCTAAAAATAAAAAAGAAATTTCAATTTAGTGTCTCCCTTCTCAGTATAGAAGGAAAGTGGTTTGAAAGAATAATTATCCAGAACAGTCTACCACCCTATTTACTTCTGATTGTTTTCTCTTACTTAAGTGTGTAAGATGCATTGTGAAGTCTTTCTTACTCCGTTAAGACAAATTTTCTAGCTCATGTGTTTATGTGCTTGTATGCAGACCCTTCCCATGGATTTAGAATGCTGTTTTCCTGTGACGTGATAGAGTATAAAATGATTGGTTTCTTTTGTTTATGTATGGCAGGTTAAAGATGACACAAAAAGACCAGTGTATTGTGCTCTAATAAGGTTGCTGCAGGACAAAGACCTATCAGTTGGAGTACGTTGTAGAGTGATATCTTTCTTACACAGCATGCTCAATTTTTTAACTTAGTATTTCGATGCTAGATCTATCATTAAGATATTGCTTTGTGGTTCTAGTTGGCAGCCTGTCGGTCGTTGTGTCTGCATATTGAAGATGCTAACTTTTCAGAGAAAGAATTCGCTGATCTTCTTCCCATATGTTGGGATTCCTGTTTTAAATTGATCGAGGAAGTTCAAGAGTTTGATTCAAAGGTATATGGCTTTATATATATATACATATATATACATACATATATATATATATATATATATATAGAGGACTGCTCGTTTCTTGGATCTGTAATTTCTGTTTTTGTTTCAAAGTTTTCAAGTTTCTTACCCCCAAAAAAAAAGTTAATTGTTGCTTCACATTGATAGTTCACATGAATTTAAGTTGCTGCCCTAAGGTTTTGCATCTTTTTCCTTGTGATCCAAGCAATATTATCATGCTGCATTGTGTAGGAAGATCTATTAGTTTTAATTTGATTTTGTATGAGTCCCCATTCTCCTGTATCCTGGAATCTAACGCTTGAGTTTTTGTTTATTTGTTTATTTATTTATCTTTGGATTATGCAGGACTATTAGGTTGTTTAATTTACAATTCTGCTTCTTTTAAGGACTTATGACCTCAATCTCAAATATGACTTCTTGTTCGTTAATTAATTTTCAGGTACAGATTTTGAATTTGGTCTCCATGCTTACTGAGCACGTCAGTGAAGTCCTCCCATTTGCAAACAAATTGGTGCAATTTTTCCAGAAGGTAATTGGGTTTGTTTTCCGTCTTCTAGCACATGGCCACTTCTCATATGCGATGTAAACCTTGACACACAACTAGCTATCCTTGATTCAGCCAAACTAAACAAAATATCTTTGAACTCATTGTTGGAAGAGAAGCTTAAAAATAAATACAAACAAACAAATTCCACACACACATGAAAAAAAAATTTGATGTTTAAATATCGAACCGAAAGGTGCACAAAGATATTTTGTAGATTAAACCCAACTATATGAGCATCCAAGTTTAGTTTTGGCATCTTTCAACCAAAATCGTTCGCTGGCATAGATAGGAATTCTTCTTGGGTACTTTTGTTTCCATGGCTGTAGCATCGTGAACGTGGTCCATCGTATGATTGATTTTTAGTTTTTTTTGAGGAGAACCTTTGAGATTTTCAGGTACTAGTTTGGTCTGTTAAGATTTATGGTATTGAATGTTAACACGGCTGTCAGAACACCAGAGCAAATAGGGTAATAACTTCAGCAAGCAAAATTAGTGAT